>NNCF01131292.1:798978-816826 GCA_002313205.1 Laupala kohalensis | reverse complement strand
GCGTCGGGATCGAAAAGAACAAGAGGTGACCAAGGGAGGTCAGAAAAGAGAAAGGAAGGAGCATGGCACAAGTAAGTGGGAGCAATGCCAGACTCAGCTCGCGGCCCCGTGTTCGCCAAACACGTACTTACTAGATGTAAGTCCCCTGGGGGAAGAGGAAAATGAAAGATACCCTAGCCCTAATAGCGTCGGGATCGAAAAGAACAAGAGGTGACCAAGGGAGGTCAGAAAAGAGAAAGGAAGGAGCATGGCACAAGTAAGTGGAAGTAATGCCAGACTCAGCTCGGGGCCCCGTGTTCGCCAAACACGTACTTACTAGATGTAAGTCCCCTGGGGGGGGGGATTCATTATCAATAGTAATTCAAGTGAATGACATTAATCGTCTAGTTTTTAATTTTATTATAGCCATTATTTCAACTAAATAGCGTCAATCACATAACTTAACTTTGCGTAAATATTAAGTTTTCTACCCTGACCAAAAGAAGGTTGTTGGCATTTCATAAAAATTCAATCAAAAAAACAAAATTAATTCGGATGCAATGCTAATTAAAAATAAGTAAATTACTAGTTAAAAGAGAATTCAGTATACAAGAGAAATATTTGTCAGTAAACAATATATTATTCATTAAACAGTACATAACACCATGAAGTTGACTGACGTGTTTTTGCTCATAGAAGGGTATTCTGTAGGGCTATTTCCACATTATTTCACATCTTTGGAAATTCATTTAAATTATTGTCACGAAAAATATAACTTACACTTATTCATTCACTCCCAAAATGTTCTATCCTTTGAGGATCCTCTTATAAAATAATTCAAACAAGTGGGGAAAGAAATATGTTTTTACCGGTTGAAGAGTGACACATTTTTTAAACTTTTGATTCAGATAGTTTACATGGAATACTGAAAACAGGGATACTGAAATTTATGCGGAATGAATCACCGAGAAAGAACATTGAACAGAAAAATTGAAAGTTGCAAAAATAAAAATAAATTGAAAACACCCTTCTGTTTCGACGTGGATCAGTGATACAGCAATGAAATGTCCCATACAGCGTTCGCTCTGTGTAGAGCACGAACTGCATCCAAGCTGTGAGCGCGCCTTCGTGCGGTAGGTGCTGCAGGGGCAGGAAGCACGTCGTATATTTCGCCCTCTTCCAGAAAGAAACGCACGTTACAGATGCATTCGGCGAACGCTACTCGTTTGCCCTCACGACCGTTCGGAAGATCATGAGCTGAACAGTAGTTGAGTTTCTTCAGAATGGATTTCCCTGGTTGTGCATCCGCGTCATAACGAAGAATTGATGACGGCACGACGTAGGGAACACATTCGTCCTCTTCCCAGTGTTGGGATCGCTCTTGAAAAGATTGAAATGTTTTTACCTTATCAGATTACATTCTATTTTATGTCAGGTTTTTGGTAATACAATATAAATAATACTTTCCTATAGTGGCGTTCCCTCGTCCTGAAAAAAGGCTCGTTATAAAGATCTTCTCAAGATTTGTAAGGAGAAATTTCTAGTGTAATATCATTCTCTGGAGCAATGAAGCTATTTTAAAGTTCCCCACGTTTGAATTTAATAAATGAGTATTTAGTTATAAGTTTTTTAAAGTATCCCACGTAAACTTGGAACGCAATATCATTCGTAAAAAACGAGACTAAGCTATTATATGGAGAAGAATTTCCTATTATAATATTTAAAGCAATTTAAGAAAATTAAATTTCAGGAAAGAATACCATACTATCTGAAACGTTATGTACTCGATACGAGGGTAATGCACTCTATTAAGTGAATACATTACAAAGTAATATTTCTTTTACCCTTCCGGAAGAGACGAAAGCCATTGAGGCACTGCGTGAATTCTCTGAACCACTCGGAAAATGCTTTCAACGACATGTTGAACGTGAGTTCGTTCTTCGTTCGTCTTAAGCAGAATGATGGATCCTCGTATCTGAGGATACCGTTCCCTTTGTTGTCTTAGGACAATAACTGCACCCAACAATTCAATTGTTTTATATCTATGAGAGTCAATAGTAGCATAGCCTGAAAGAGAATTTACAGCATTCAGACACACTGCTGACAACGTAAATAAAGTATCTTCCAAAGAGCAGTTGAAGAATGTACCCTCAAACTACTTCTTTTCGTTTTCTAACAGTTGGCAACTCTAACGACACCACTGTAGGAGTTTGTTTTCACGCTATCCAAAATTGTATCAATAACAGGAACACAACATAATATAGTTTCCAAAATAAATTTTCTTAAGAAAAATTGTTTTGGACGTTATATCAACCAGTGGTACCTGTTCTTCATATAATAGAGTTTGCGTTTGTAAATATTCACAAAAAAATCTAGTTAGAATGAATTTTTTCCAATCTTTGCTGCAGATAGAAACTGGTCGAACTATTCACACAGAAATCTTTTAGCGACCGGCATTGTGAACAGGGCAATTCCTCCCTAAAATCCCGTCACATGTACTACTTAGCACCTTTCATTTTTAGAATATTCTCAAGTGACCGCGTTCTAGTTATATTTATCGCTAGAAGACATTTCTTTGCGTTTCAAACAACATTCCCTTAAAATATAACTCATTATTCTTTAGTACTTATGTTACCAAAAGTATTCCAATGTTTCCTATGAAAAAAACGACACAACTTAAAGCGAGGAAGGATATTTTCTGGTAGTAAATACAGTAAATAGACCTTCATTAATTTCTCAAAAATCAGAAACGATGGCCGAGATTGTGAATGGAGTGGATGAGGTTCAAATCTCTTTTTCTAGGTACGCCAATTCTTCTGTTCAAAAGAGCGATCTCACTTTTTAATTGATCGACACCACTTCGTTCCAATCTATTTCTTTCTTCGTTGAGTATCGTGTTCCACGTGAAGATACGTATAGAAAGAAAGTAATCACATGGTAGAAAATCAATATGGTCGAAGAAATTAATTTACTTCTGTATACTCAGTGTTGACTGTCTGTATACTCTCTTTGACACTCTCTAAAAATTGTAATCTTGGTCTTGGTCTTGGTCTTCATCTTGGTGATCAAAAGTTCCCCTCCTCCTTGTGCGTTCCTCATGCTCGGCCAATTTCCTCATGGTAATCTTAAATCTTACATTATTCATCACAATACAAATTAAATGCTTAATTTAGATTTTATGTAATTTACCTTGTCTGCAACTATGTTGTTTTTTTAAATTCCCTTTACTAGTTCTTTTTAATGTGTCACTCATCTTTACTGTCCTTTCCTCAAGAAGGCAATTTCATCTTGTCTGTGTTGCAAAACGAATCATTCATATTTCTGTACCATATTGAGAAAATGTATATTTTCTCAATTCCTCCTTTCAATTCCTCCATTAGTAATTCATTGTTGTATTTGTAAATGGGAAATGTAGCTTGCTATTGAATCTTATCTACTTGGAGCGATAGGAGTCAGGAGTTGAATGGTAGGCCATTGTCAGTAGGTGGGCCGGTTAGCTGGGTTTACCAACGTGGAGGGGTAAGTAGACGTAGTTAGTAATAGAGTTGATAGTAATATAATTGATACCAGGAGGAGTTGGATAGAGGAGGGAAGGTCAGTAGTCCCAGTTATATGTACTGGAACATTAATGTGAAAAGCTACAAATTTTCTGGTCCCATTGGAAATTGAATCCGGGATGACTTGGTGATGAGCCACGGGTGGGGCTTCCTGGCTACATGCAAGATCAGGATGTAGCTGTTAAATTAGCTATCACCTTGTACTAGGGCCAATGCGTTATTTCGTATCAAATACAAGATGCGATTGACTTAAATTCCATGGTTTCTCTGCTTTTTTTTACACAAAGAGCGTTTTACTTAAACGAAATGTGTATATTCTGATATGCGTGTATCCAGGGAGCATTGTGTAGGAGCCGCATATTTCCACTTCATGCTTTCCCTTGCGTTACGTTATTAAAATCGATGTTAATTGTGTTCGATATAATTAGAAAATTGCAATGAATTGTGACATGGATTCTATATTAAATAAAAAGAAAACATCTAGAGAGTTCGATTACATCACTATATAAATCTTATTGGTATACATAACATTTTATTTTCCTTCTTCATCATTTCCAACATTTTTGAAAAGTATTGCAGTAATACTATTTTCAATATACGAATAAAAGAGCAGTCAGTACTTGATTATTGCGAAATATTGCAAAACTATTAACAACCATCAAACCAAACGAAAAAATTTTAAAAATCCCTGATAAATCAGTCGTGTATATACTGACAAATGTGGTTAAATAACTTACAGTAAGATAAACTTAACAACAAAGGTAGTATATGTAGTTTCTTTCTCAATACGGTATGACATTCTTTTCCAATTGAATTTTGTTATCGATTAACATTACATTTTGTTTTATTGACAGAAACTGAAGTCTGAGAATCCACTAACAACTCTTAAATGTCAACCCGAACAACATAGTTAAACGCCTTGTAGTAAATGAAATGACGATGAAACACTTGAATTTTTGATATCGAAGTTTTAATATTTTTTTTAACACTTGCATTGTATATTTTCTTACTTCTGTGCTGACGAAGAATGCCAGAAGCTAAATAAACTATACTGAAGGTCAATTGCAAAATCGGATTTTACACAAACTGCGAAAAGCAGATGAACTATTTGCATAATGTAGAAATAAAGTTCTCCCGGGTTTGAGATGCGCAGAAAATCTTTAATATAAAGACTCAACATAAATTGTTTATGCATATATTTCTTCCGTGTACCCTACACGTGAAGAACATATGTGATAATTTTCGGTCAGGTGAAAATGGCGACGAACCGGGAATCGAACCCGGGACTCCTGCTTCGATCGTAAGAGTTTCGTGTTCGATTTCCGACTCGTCACCATTTTCACCTGACCGAAAGCTATCATAAATTATTTAGCAGCAACTTTAAATGTTTTACAATCATAATACTTATATACAATAATTTTGTCCAAAAGGCTTGCATTGTACATATGTACTGCTAAATCTATTTTTATTAACTGATCAACAAAACCTTTTTGGTAGCAACAGTGCCGCAAAAAGACTGACATCATTTCGTACTGAAAAAGAGCACAAGTAAGTAGAATGTGGTGTAAATAATCATTTTGGTACTCCCTTCAGGTCACTTTAAGAACTTTCTTTTAAAATAAAGCAAGCAGCCAAATATCAGTTCAGAGAAAACTACGTATTTTGAGCTTCAATTTCCTTTTATTTCTAGAAAACTTCCAAAACGTACTACGACAGCTAGGAAGCGTGATAAATCTTTCGAGTGTGATATAAATCAATTTCCTGAAATAAAATGCACATATGCAACAATAATGCTGAGCATTTCCTGTATTTAAAAAAAACATTGAAACATATATAACATATTTTAATGTTATGAACGACAGTAATGTGTTTTATTATTATTTTTTCAACGTTTCGGCTCTTGATGAAAATTAAAGTAAGTAAGTGTGCTTTAATAGTCGTTTATTTTACTAAAGATATTGTACAAATATAGACGGAAATTAATAATATTGTAGAAATATTATTATAATTTATATCTCACGAATAAAACAACTTCTTCTCATTCTCAAAGTAATTTTGCAGACAAACAAATTAATTTTATACGATACAGGAGAAGACCTGTCCACATTTATGTAAAAACCTTTTCTAATGCTTATTTGATTGCCTAATTTTATAATATTTGTAAAATATTTTATGTATAATTATTATTATATATACTATAAATTATAACAATATTAGAAATATCTTTATTTCCAACAAAGATATTTTCTAATTCAATAAACAAATAATCATACTTGCATTTCATATTTACTATTATCGTATCAATCCTCTTATGAGCATTATTTTCACCAAATAAAGTCTTCGAAAGTTTCGCGTTTTGATCAACTGTCATAATTCTTGTGTCTATCATATCCATCTTCAAATGTTCATTCATAAATTGTCTTCCTTCGTACCGAAACATGGGCAATCCCATAAAATATGTTCCACTAAATCTATATTTTCCCTACTTATACATTATTCATTCTTTGTAATTATTGTTGTCTTTAGATCTGCATTGAAATATCTGCGTGTTTATTACGCTTGACATCTCTATTAGGCTTGAACCATTTCTTGAAGTCGTTAAAATTGTAGTGCGGATCGTAGTATTTCCGCTGCCTCTGTCTGCGCTGAGGTTAGTTCTCAGCGTTAGTGCACCCGCATGCCAAGTCCTCCCGCTTGCTCGCAGCTATCGCGTAAACGTGTGACGTCAATGGCGTCCTTAGCGTTTCCCAGTCGGTCTTCGCGAGGAACGACTGAGAAGGAAAGTACACGCCGCCGTTACACGTCATCGAGTCAGAGTTACGACGCATGAACGTTGGCCTTGTAAAGTCTTGTATTGCTCTCAACCAAGAGGTTTTTCGTTCTTCCTCAACTTTCACATGTGGCGCATTCATTTTTCTCGGATATTCAGTTCTCTTCAGGTTAAGTTAGACATATACTTGAAAGGATAAATTTCAGAAAGAGACAAATTCATTCATACACTAACGGATAATTGGTTCCGTGCGATACAATGATTTTTACCGGAAAGTTTTCCCGAGTAATATCTCACGAATAAAATAACGTCTTCTTCTCATTCTCAAAGTAATTTTGCAGACAAACAAATTAATTTTATACGATACAGGAGGAGACCTTTCTACATTTATGTAAAAACCTCTTCTAATGTTGCTTTGGTTATCCTAGCCATCGCACGCTTACTATATCATATTCGGTGGATTCGAATGTTAGACGTTCCACTGGAGGTGATGGCTATTTCATCAAAAGAGTGCTAATGTAGTGTAATCTTTTTTTTTCTGTAGCTGAGTCAAAGAAGACACCTTTAATTCCAAACTCGTACAAGGAATGACGTGTATTTTGATTACTTTTTGTGAATATATACGGGTTACATTTTATTACTTTTTTTTATTTTCCACAATTCTATTCTTCTATAAACTATAAATGTTCCGATGTAGCATAAATGATCGAAGTATTTCTTAAATATAGTTCACCCTTATCTTCCTGCGCTATTCGCCTCAAAAGAATTCGTATTATCTCAATCTAGAAATGATGATTTAAAATTCATATTGAGGGCATCATATTACGCTGTAAATCAATTAATATAAAGTGTTGGTTAGTTAGCATTGCTTTTGATGATCCAGGTATACTGTTATATTCCTTTACGAATAAAGCTCCCAAAATAAAACCCAAAACTCTGATTTGGGAACAAAGCTTATTTTTACACTCTTGTTCTTATTTGCTTCAATCGCATTTTTGACGATAAATTATAAAACATAGTATTCAGCTTCAAACGATTGTTGCGATATTTCAAATGCTTAATTTGGGATGATATATGATTTTTTTAATTTTTGCTTTATTATACTAACTAATTGAGAATAACGTCAGTTCGGTATGTAAACGTTCATATTATACATCTAAAGACCAATTTCTGGGTTTCTCGATTTTTCGCTTATAAATGGGTGAAAAGGAGTAAATATGTTTAATGTTTCGGCCGTCTATGCTAACATTCCCACTCCCATATTAATAAGTCTTCGGACATTTCTACAATTATTGAAAAATAATTAAAATATTGGTTCATTACAGCCTGAGACCATATTTTTACTTTTTCTATGTTAGTGTTTACGTATTTTATAGACAACAAAGAGTAGATGACTTGGCTTTTATAGAGCGTGTATGAAAAAGTCAACGCCTCTCGAAGTGATTGATGAAAGTTAACACGTAGAAATAACTATGGAAAAAATCTCGAATTTGGTAAAATAGTAATGTATGTAATATATTTTGGTGTGGATGATGCGTGACAGGATATAATCTGTATTCAGATGTCATTGGAGATGCAAGATAGAATCTTCGTAACAAAATCACAAATTCATGCGAGCAATACCGCGGGTACTAAACTAGTACCAGATTAAATATGCGATTAGGCATGAAATATTAAGTTTAATCTATTTCATGTTTCATGCTAAGTTTAAATTTCCATGTGTCATGCTTCTGAGCATTAGGTCAGCTCTTTCACTAGTACAGAGAGAAATAACATTTTTCTCATAAGATACGTTAGCTCTTTGATATATGAATAAATACATACACACATATCCAAGATAACATATAATTGAATGTGTGGTTTGTATAGCGCAGGCTGATTTGGTTTATTTTTATTAGAAAAGATACACCTAAGCAATATGATATAAATAGACACACACAAAGGAAGAGTATTTTTACAACTCGAACCGACAGCAAAAAATTATCTGATCTACACCATACAACGAGCTAAATTTGTGAATCTGATATTTGTCTAAAATAACTCCATCGCATTCGATGATTTAATTAATTAAAGTAATTTAATTAATTAAAGCAATTAATAAATCATTTAATTATATCAATAGCGATTCTTCAAGGTTTCACCTCCGGGAATAATGATTTTTACTTTCCAAGTATACAGAATGTATCAAAAATAGAAATCGGTCTAAAAACGTTTTTTTGGGGGGGGGGATTTCTTCAGATATACGAATTGGCTCCAGGATATAATATTTTCATGTTTCTGCGACGATGTCCAATGTCGTATGTGTGTGTGAAGAATTTTACTTTTTCGATAAGTCAATAACAAATTGATGCATACAAATCAAACTAGAGAATTTACTTTGAATGCATTGGGAATAGACGCCAATTTCTGGAAAGCTCAATCCGACACTTTGCGCTCCACTTCCGGTTTCAAAATTTTGAAAAAATACTATTATTTTTATTGTATATTAAATTCTGTATATAGATTGTTAAACAACATTTCCGTACGCCGAACTGTTCTTGAGATCCAGCGAATGTAATATCTTGGAGGCGCAAAGTGTGCAACATAGAAGATAGTAATTGAAGCATATTGTCTTTGAATTTGCAGATATGTAGGTAACTACCAATTTTTGTAAGATTTTGAGGAAAAATATAGGTAGCTACAATATTTTTGCCAATTTTTGGAAAACTTACACAAATTTGAGGAAATATATTTAGTCACGGACCCAACTTGAAATATGTCATCGAAGATTGTTAATTTAAATAAATGTTTTTCGGATTTTATTGAAAATTAGGCTGTTTTCTTTTATGATTTTTACAGAAAGAAACATAATCAGAAAGTTGAGTGGGACATACAAGAAATTTTTGTCTATTTTGAAGACAAAACCCCGACAGTCGCATTAAATTGGGCAACCCGCAAAACTGGTCTCCTGCTTCTCTTTATTATTTCATGTTCATACATCCGATCAATGTCGTGACTTAATTTTCGTCCCGCGAAAGAGGAAGTATGAAGAAAAAGGTAACTCCAATAAGATAATTATCAACCATCATTAGATTGGCTCCAAAACTCACCGTTGGAAGAAAATAAGTCACCGTAAATAATGTACTCTTAAAATATCTATGAATCGATGACATAAAATTACCTATGATACCTTTTAGTACCTGGGGATAAAAATGCACTGTGTTAATAATAATATTATATCAGGTACTTAAGACAGAAATTCAAAAGATTTGGAAACAAAATGAAGTATTGATTATTTCCCTCATAATTTCAGCAACTGGAATCATTTGCATAACACTGAAAGGGCAACTTGCAAGATTGCCATTGACTAGAAATGTACTGCCAGAAATGCAGAAATTCGTTATATTACAGACATGCCATCTAACAAGGAAATTTCTTATTCTAAACTAAGACCAAATTTTACTTCCGGTTTGGCGTGTAAACCCACCCCAACTACCTGTTTGAGCAGAGAAAAAACAATTGCACAACAAATAATAGTAATAACGTTTGAAAAGAGTATCATACGTCAGCGTAGCTCGGTCTTATTCTGTAAATTATAGTACTAACATCAATGAAGTTCATTCCATGATTCGTTACTTCGATAGTGTTTAATAGGAGTAACAGAGCGACTTAGCTAGATAGTCCTCGTGTATAAAATTGACACGATCTTCATACATAAGAAAACTATCACAAGCGAGTTATTTTTTAGAGAAATCCTTTATCTAATTTAATAAAGTCGTTTCAAAAATGTGTAATTTAAATCAATGGCACCAGTAACATTTTACTCAAAATTCTCTTTTTGGGGTCTACTGCGTTAAAAGCATTTAATGTTCTCAGATTGCATGGATAACTGGGCCATGAATACTTTGTAAAAATTACATATTATAGATCAAAAGAATTCTCCATTTGTATCATCTCTTTTTGTTATCACTTGTTTTCTGGAGAAGACACAATGAGAATAAGGTAGTAGACATTGAAAAGTGAAAAATAAACATCTGAGTAGGTCTAAATACAATCTTTATGATAGACCCATTTCGAGGCATTCGACTTAACCAAAAGAAAATAAAGAAATTTTCAAAATTCAAAATTACTCGGTAGATGAGAAGAGGTTCTTAATAACAGAATGATTGTCAATATGGTCACTTGTATATCATCAATACAATTTTAGTGAAGTTTTTATTTTATTTTATCATGTAGGTTTCACCGTGCCTTTATTTTACTTTATTCGTAGTGTTATTTATCGTGTGTAAATAAGGATTTTTGTACATTTTTGTACACATTTATAAAACCGGGAATATCCTAAAATATATTGCAGAAAAAGCAAATTACTTAATTTAATAATTATATAAATTGAAATCAATTATATTATAATTATATCAATTACACTAATTCAAAAGTAAATTAAATTATACAACCTAGTGTCATATATGGTGATATGGTGTACTAATTGAATTAATTATTAAACCAATATTTCTAGTGGTGATTTTTTGTGTGTCTTAGTCATTTTTTGCGTCTTAATTAAACAATAATTGATTAATCAATTACTAGAACCAAATGACATCTCTACATGCTTACAACATGAAAATAGTGTATGAGGATTAGGAAAGTGTACTACATGACATACACTTTCTAGACGATATTGTAATAAGAATTTTTGTTTTGTTGCAGTAAAGTTATCATTTTTTAAATTCTTGTGTTCATTCGCTAATGTTTTATTTGACATTATTTGTAATTGAGTGGAGAAAAAATAAAGTGTTAAATATAATTATTTCTTTTTTTACATGTTTATTCGTGAATGAACGCATTTAAAAATAAATTACATTTAATGTCCATGATGGATATATTGGTAGTATTCTTGATGGTTATTGGTATCGCGGAATAACGTACACTTTATGCATAGCGGGCGCGGAGTAACCTGGAAGATAAGTTCTCCTACAAACATGGGAAATTAAGCATAATTTTGGAATAAATAGTTGGACATTTTTGTAAACTACGGAAAAACTTTGTTAACAAGATTTTAGATGGTTCTTGACGTGTAATATGAAGTGGACACAGAAAAGAATTCTAAGGGCTTAAAAAACATTTAATTTGGAGTCAAATTTTGAAGAATTTTGCAAGAACTTCAATAAAGGATCCCATGTATAAAAAAATAATTATATTTCTTCTCTGATATAACACATAACTACCAAGCAAAATGTAACTAGCAAAAAAAACTCCTTTGTTGTTTTTTAAGATAAACTTATTTCTTCTCTGATAGCAAGTTTGCCGATAAAGTGGGGGGGGGATGTACTTAAAATAATGTTTCATATTCCCCTGATTGTTCATTATTCTCATCATCAGGCTTCTCTCATTATTCTGTAAGTTGAGGGAAATTACTCGTATCTTATTAGCATCTTTAGCCGATGTTAATGGAGAATAGTATACAGTGCTGTTTTACTTGTTTGAGTATTATCACCCTTCTTTGTATTCATTGTGAGCCTTGAAAAAATATTCCAATCAAAATATTTTTTACATTGAGAATGTTGTAATATATTTTTCAAATTGATAATACAAATTATGAAAAATGGGATTACATTATTTTTTGCTATAATTTGTTTTTACATTTTGGAAATGTCTATGTATTACAAAAAGTTAGATAATGAAGAAAATAGATCTGATTATCTGGTAGTACCTGGTCGTTCTCTTTAAATAAACAGTAGTACTTACACTTATCGGACCCTTATTACAGTAATTTAGAAAAGAACAATTGACTCTTTGTTCTTCTCGATTAAAGTGACGTAAACTGAGAAAAGTCGAAATTGTAAACTAATTTTGCTCAGTGATCGGCTTTCTACAGTTTCAATAGAAGGTTATCAACAACAAATTTTACTCACAATAACATACCACGTGACCTACTGCTTGCTTCCTCATGGTTCCTCTACCTTTAAGATCAAGATGAATCAGCGTAAACTGGATTGCCATAGTCATATATACATGGTCACTTTACCAACACTACTGATTTCTTACAAAAGCATTAGTACACTTTATCAGCCCAATGGAGGTTTTCTCACTTGACACTTCCATAAATCCACCAAAGTTCTTTTTGCTGTTCCACCACTACCTTTCATACTTTACATTGCATTGCAAAAAGTCTTAAGAACATTTTAGATAAAATAATGAAGTACTGTTTTATTTCGATGCCACAGACACTTTAATAATTTCACTACCATTGTAACAATAATAAATTTATTGTCAAAGAAAGCTATAACAATTGCATATGACCACGTGGGGAGCATTAATCTAATTTACTCTCCGGAAGCAAGTCAAGAGACTCATTAATTCCGATCAAGGGTCCAAGGACCCTAAGGCAGAGGTAGGCTTAACATTTCAGCACACTCCGAAGGTACGAATAAAAATAGTTCGATTTCTGTTATAATATTAACAGAAGATCAAGATTTAATAAAACACAAAACAGTTATCTCAGAAGTTACACTAACTACTGATTACATTAACTATAGATTATTCAGAAAATATTGATTGTAAATCGTAACTATCAAAATAACTTTAAATTCGAGGTTTATTTTTTCAATAGACGCCACCCCTAGGCAAGAGCCCAGAGAACCATATAAAAAATCAGCGTGTACCCGAAGGAAAACCGGAGAAAATCCAGACCAGGATGGGTAATCAGTATAATAATAGTTGTAAAATAATTATTGGAAGAATTAAAAGCCAAAATTTTTATACTGTTTTGGGGCCTTCGCAAATTTAAACCTGTGCCTGTTTGACTCGTGCGAAAAAAATTGCTGAGTACCCTTTTAGCTTCAAATTGCATTTCCTTCCGTCTTGTTTTCTTCCATTCCAAAGAAATCATTAAATTTTCTTCAAATTTATGTACAGCTTCAAATCCTTTCTTATTATTAGTACACAGATTTTAATCGAATGGAAATACTATCACCAATTACAAACGAACGAGAAAATATTCTATTTCGATCTCTTTCTCATAAAACATCGAGAAATGATTTCTAATAATAAAAAAATTACTAGAGGTTAAGTAGTTTTTACTATTACATTCAATAGTGTGGCGAGTAATCGTCAGGGCTGGATAAGTGAGAGGGAAGAAGGGAGGAAATCTGAATGGACAGAAATAATTTCACATTATATAAAAGAAAATATTTTTTTAAATTGGAATGATTTAATTAATTATATTGTACTACAATACTACCAGTGAGTCCACTATTAAAGCTGAAAAATTCTCGCAATCGATTTCCAATGGCTTGTAACGCGATCGACGATTGGAAATTTGTTGCGCTGCGATTGGCACTATTACTAGGGAGGTAGTAAAGGAATGTCTCCGTTGCTCAGCGGGCGTATATTGTGAGGCAGGATAATAACCAGTGACGAAACTAGATCTAATTATGACCGGTGTAGGATTCGTTTTGGATGCCACGTTTTGGAGTACAATAAAGTTTAAGATAAGAGAAAAAACTAGAAAATGGAATTTTAACTATATTTAATAATAAGCACAACTCTTTTTATTTTACAATATTTTGTACAATAATATTTTAGAATACGTTTATATTGAATCTACAAGTTAATGTTATTTTAATGACTCATTTATATGTCCTTTATAGGATGAGGCTCGGAATGGACCAACATCTTCGCCCCCGCATAGTTACGCTACTGTTAATAACATTTGTTGTTTGCAAAATATAAAGGGTACAAATATTAAGGTAGTATCAGCGTGACTGGCGCAAGTCAAGAACACAATCATTTATGAAACTTTCAATAACATTATCTATTTTATCTTAAAAATAGTCATGACTAATTTATGAATTGTGTTAAAAACTACGAGTATTAATCGTGCCATTTAAATTGAAACAATGTAGTTTCAAGAATAACCAGCGTTTTCCAATTTTGCGACAGTTTTCGTTTAATAACTTTTAAGTCTCCCGACAGTTAAAGCAGATTTCGTACGGCCTTTTCTATACAAAACTTTTTTTTTAATTTTTCTGTACTATTTCTCTATAAAACGTGTTCCTTCAGAGATTTTAACCATACGAACTCGAACAACTTCAAGATGGTTTTATTCAAATATTAACCCCGCACGGTCCAAATTATTTTATTACACGAGTTGATAGACAATAGTTTATTCAAAAATAGTCACTAGGTCACTTATATTTCCTAAGATACTGTGTTTTGCTACAAAAACGGTGTTGATCCTATCCACCCCGGCGTTCTGTGCTATATTTTGGTGACATCCTTACTTACAAACACTTATAAATTATGTTTATGCATTCCTTGAAATTAACGTAAATATTTGCACATGATTAAAGAAATGACTCAAGCGACGACTCCGGCGCCACTGAAACGCGGTTGCACAGTCTCGTACTACTCAAATTCCAGCTGTATTGAGAAAGAACTTTCAGAAATATTTCGAATATTTATTTACAATGAGGCAATGAAGAAGTTTAGAAAAGGAACAAGCGTTTCCGTGGAGGTTGTAGATGATCCTCCCAGTTACCGTGTAGATTGCATTGTAACTTCCAATTTAATCCAAATTGGACGAGCATGAGTTAGTGAAGGTAGGAGAAAGTATTTCCATTATCTTGTCTTCTTTGGAATTGGTTTTCCTAGAAGCTCTTGGATTGTACTTCCAAGCGCACAGTAGCATTAGAGCTTATCACTTCTAAATAGTCGAGTATCTTTAAAAGATGAGATTTTGATTTCTGATACAGCATTTTGTACTGTTTTATTTCACAATGAAGGGTAAACACAACCGATTATTGTATTTTGAGTTTTCTGTGATGAATCTCTGTATAAATGATATTGTGCTCCTTCTTCGTTTCGGAAACATACATATATAGTTTATCTGTAGTAGTTCATGACAGTGAAACTTATTTTCTTAGCTTTCTCTGAAGGAAGTTGTTTTTTACACATTGTTTATGCACAATACTTGGATTACAACTTAATTTACAAATAACGGCGAGCAAGGACTGAAGATGCAATAGAGCGGAAATATAGATTCTATCATATGCTATACTTGGTACAGGTTTTAAAGGAACGGAAAATAAACAGTGTTGTAAACAAAATATTTTTAACTCCAAAATATCCGATGTATCTCAATTAGAGAAAATATGGCTTTAATGCTCACTATTTTGCATATGCATTTATCGAAAGACTCCGTCACGCCAATACTGATAGTGTTGACTTTTTGTACTAACTGCTTTGATATGAGAGCTCCCTCACTACCAAATTTAGCACCACTTCTGCTATTAACATGCATGTAGTATGAAGGTATGAAGGGAAGAATTATGAAGGAAAAGTAGCTTAGTATGTTGTCTTAATGAAATTAATGAATCTTTACCAATTCCAAGAGCGTTTTGGCACTTTGGAATATTTAAAATATAGACTTTAAGCTATGTATAACTGTTTTAAACTACAACGCTTTACGACTCACTATAAAATAAAACTAGCTACAATATAATTCAATATTTTTGGGGGGAGGGAGAGGAAGTGAGGGTGGGACAAGTAAATTTCTACTGTGGGCGTCAGAAATCCCAAGCTAGTTGCATCGGTCCACTGGTAAATAAAGTATGTTGGTAAAAAGAAGCGAATTGGAATTGATTTGACAAGGAAAGAAGCATAAACAGTGTAAATACTATAAAAAATCAATCTAATTAATTTTAATAATTATCTTCATTATTCTTTGGGATACATCGGGATATTCTTTGCCATTATAATTATAATTAATAATTTCTTGCGTTTAGGCAAACTTCATTTGAACCATGCCAACGTTTCGATAACGAACGTTATCTTCTTTAGGGCTAAGTCGTTCTTCAGCATGTGTGTGGTTGTGATGATGTTAATGTGGTTGTTGGTGTGGTGTTTAGCTTTTGTGGAGGTGTGGGAGTTAAAGTAGACTCATGAAGGTTCACTGAGGAATGACTAAGCTCTGAAGAAGATAACGTTCGTTATCGAACCGTTGGCATAGTTCAAATGAAGTTTGCCTAAACGCAAGAACTAATTAATTATCTTCATTAAGTTTCTGCTTTCATATTTCCTCTTTGAAAATTCGTAATGAAAGCAAATTGTCCGAGAGCTAACCGAATTGTTTTTCTTTCTTTCTTTTTTTTTTTTGTATCATCGCACCAGTGTTCTTGTGTATAAAATACGTTACAATATGTAGTGTAGAAATGCAGTGTACATTCACCAGGAAATTAAAGTAGATGAACTTGATCCCTGCGAGATCAGACGTTTGTTATTTATACGAAATAATATGTATTACAGGTATTCATTCTACCGTGAATGCGAGTATCACAAAATCCACCAAAAACAAACGCCATGCAGGTACCATACATGTAAGGGTAAAAATGTCGATAAAACACGATTTTTTCGTTTCCGGGATCTAGGTCATCCACCTGATTTGTCTGGTGACTGTACTCAATATCTTTTTATTTTCCTCTAACTACCCACCATAGTAATTCATCACTTTTAACAGTTTCAAATCGACGAATTACACTCGTGTCTGGCCACACGCAAACCCTCTACACGATGACGCTCTCAACGCCACGAAGCGTGCGCGGTCATAAACAAGTCGCCTTTAGCCAGTTTACGCTTCGGTGTCGTTAGTGCCAGTGTTTATAGTAGAGTGAATTCACTCAATGCGTTCTTTTGACGAATAGAATAATCGTATTAATATTAAACTAATAATGGAATTAGTTATTTGTTCTTTAATGAATGATCTTGAAAAGCTTTTTTTAGTTCTGTGTGCGTAACATTATCAGTATAGAGAATCATAATGCAAATACATTAAGTAAATTTCAAATATAATCCATACTTTCTATTTTAAAAATTAATATTATCTCTTCTAGTTAACTGTTGCATTCAATGATTGGCATGTGTGCGCTGTATAACCTGTATAAATCTTCTATCCTTTCATGACATTTCGTACCAATCGTACTTTTTATTCGCAAAAAACATCCAAATTTTCCTTGGTCTCGATTGGTGATGGTTCCTTCATAATTTTTTCTTCTTCTAACCTTAGTAAATGCTGAATTGCTTCCGCCCTTTCTTCGTCATAAAGATTACATAACCATAATATACGTTCTATTGTTTCTCTCTCACAGACTCCGTCTCATTCGCTCAGAGTACATAATTAGATGAAAATATCGTTATTAACTTCGTTTTACTTACTTTATTACTACATACGTTATTAACTTCGTATTACATAGCCCTCGCCATTGTGGAAGATTATTAGTATGATAATTTGCTCAACTTTCAAAAATAATTTTTATACTCGACAACTCAAAGTCTAATAGTGTTGAGTATACTACTTCTTGTCAACATACGTCAGAAGCAGCGACAGATCCAGGATTTTATTATTTTTATGGCGGGAGAGGAGAAGGTTTCGATTTTCAGGGGATATGGCGGCATGGAAAAGTTCAGGATATAATGATGTAGAATGAAACAATGTTAAGACAATTTACAATTATCTGAGAATATATCTTTACTATTGAAAACAAATGAAGGTCACAAATTGTGGGGG
>NNCF01131292.1:743803-798733 GCA_002313205.1 Laupala kohalensis | reverse complement strand
ATATAAACAAATTAATATGACCAACTTATTATTTCAAGGTGATATTTTGAAAATAATTCTGAAAATTTCCCTGAGTCACCAATTTTTAGACTAACCGTTATTTTAGACTACATCCAAACAGTTTTGTGAAATGTTTTAGACACATGTACACAGCACTATGCAGTTGTTTTAAGTTATAATTTCGAATATTTTATCAGGTCATCAAGTTATGGAACACTTATCACTTAAATGAATGAAGGCTTTCCCGGTCGGAATTGTTGATAGAAAATAAATTTTCCGGGCTAAATAACCGTTGTAACCTTTCTCCATACTAGATGTCCATACTAGACCACGGCTACTTACATGGAAAATTAATTTTTTTCATTTATCCCTTAGTTTACATCTCTAAAGAGACAGGTCGAATCCTTCAGGAATGAATTTTAAACATTGAATAATATTTCTGAAACTCGTGTGTCACATTCCTACGCCGCAAGGCCTACATTCCATTTATATTTGTGCACAATGTCGTTCTGCTGTGAAACTGATAATATTGAACACTAACTAAAAATACTCAAATTCTTGCTAAAAATACTAAGTTTCTAAAAATATGGATAAAGTATTAGTTTAGAGGACTATGGGTCCTCGCCCATCAAAAACTCTGAAATGTATTCTTCCCTAAACCTACTAGTAATTAGACAAAATTCTACTAACTCTACTAAGCCCAAAGTCATTGCATTTAAATCATGCATTGATCACTGTATTATGTCGTGCATACAAAAATCATCGAATCAAAAAGTCCTCTGTCGTTCTTTTTCTTATACAAATATAAATTATCTTGATACATTAATTACAGTTTAATTCATAATTTGGATATATAACATTAAAAAATGACAAAAAAGACTTGACATTTCAACTTATATTAAATTTATTTCTGATGAATAAATAGTACTAAATGTTTAACGGGTTTATTCCTGAAGAGCAACCTCTATTATTATTCCACTTCTATTGTTATGTCTAGTCATCATTTCAAATACCAGTTGATAAGAATTCCTTAAACTACCTTTCATAAAGAAGAATGTGATAGTGATTTTTCTCATTCGATATTTCTACATTATTGAATATTTGGTTATTATTTGCGGATAATTTGAGGAGTATAAAGGAGAAACTAAAATGATAGACAAGGGAGGAGGAGAAACCAAAACACTGAAGAGCTTAGTATTCCTACATTTAACACATGTCAAATATATTTTTAAACCTGGCAATAGTTTAAGAAAAAAATTAGGTTTTATCTCGAGTGTTCCACTTTTTACAGTCACTAGACCTTGTTCCCTTTCTTTCCTATGATTTATTTTTCTGCCAAGTTTTTCAAGACTTTTGTTTCTGTCTTCTTCTTAATTGTTTTTTAAACTATGGATTTATTTGTGTAAATATCAGATAGAAGAACACATTTCAGCCAAATCCCATTGAATTGAAATATTGCCGTGCTATTTATATTGTCTAGTTCGATAATATAATCAGAAAAAAGTAATACGAGAAATCAGGTTAATGAGGTTAGGAAGTGTATACTATTGTATAAGCATATGATATCTTTGTAATCACACGATTACAAAGATAAACACTAAACAGATGAAGCCCAAATCCTTTCATTGTCTTTGATTTTCTCTACACTTACAAATTAAAGGTACTACCTCTTAATGGTAAAGCCACAACACCCAATAACCTACTAATTCTCAAAAATTCTTTTATATCTTGAATTAACACAATTAGCCTAGACTTGAGTGGGGGCATTTTCTGCTGTTCTCTCAAAACAATTAATTGCTACTTTCTTCCTGCATAATGAGGAAGACTCCGTGGCACCTTTCTCTCTCCTTATCTGCTCCGTATCATTTCCTCTGCTGCGCGCGCATTTGCAGCCCCTCCGCTCCCTTCAGCACCAAGGAAGGCTCTTGCCCGGCCAGGGGACACACTTCCCTGCCAGCACCCATTGCCAAGTGTCGTCCATGTGCCTAATTTTGCCACTCACGCTCTCTTTTCAGATACTTTTTTTTTTTGTTCTCGACCTTCATAGTATACAAATATAAAACGCATAAAATCCACTCAACAATATAAATGACATCACCGAGTCGCTTTGCGATATATTAATTGCACATTCAAGGCTGCCCTTTTCTTTGCTGTTTAAAAACAGCCTGTCTCAAAGATCGTTTGAATAAAAATATGAAAGTTTTGTGTGAGGTTTGGGAAGTTGGTACGCTCTTTAAATACCACAAATAAGTTGGTATAAATCCTCTGAGTAATCTTTTCTTTTCGTTTAAAATGGGCACTTTTATTCACGAGAAGAGGTAAAAAGTAAGTTAATCAGGAAGATCGTATTCAAATCAATGAATAGATTTATTATTAACATTATTTGTTTATTTCCATAAAGTAATTTTTGAATCTGTACTCGTCAACAATAGAAAAAACTTAAGGGGACTTGTGTAGTCTTGCCTCCGTCGCGTCCCGACAGAGAAGGCCCCAAAAAGAGGGATCGGGAACTTGATGAAGAGGAATATGGAAAGACTTGTTTAAACCACACTCACCCAGTCCCCCGCCGTATCTTGGACGGTTTCGTTTCACCATAGAATCAGAAAGATTGAAAGAAGACCGGTGGGTATTTCATATCATAGGTATGAATTTCATACCACATTGATTAATTTAAATAATTGTTAATTTGTTAAAATGAAAATGAGATATTAATACTAATAGTTGAGGGTTTCCAACCGTCGAATGATCTTTCCTGGGTGAAAGCTGCCGTTGGCAATGCCATCTCTCTTTCACTCTATGGGTTTCACAAGTAGAGACAACATGGTCAGACGTTTCAGGTTCATCGCAACTTAATCGTAGGAGTCTGAACTAAAAATTTTATTCCACGCGCGGATTCATGAATCCAGGGGGGGGTGTTCAATTATTCCAGAGATGGATTAAGGCAAGACCAGGGACGGAATTCGGACTCGAACCAACCGAACCACTAGGTCTGTCTATCATATGAGTTTACAGGTATTGTTTTACACTTCTCTCTTTTTGAACAGAAAAAGACGAAATTTCGAAACCCAAGATGTCATCCCAATATCTGCCATGACGCGTTTCCCGTTCGAGAGAAGATGAATAAGTGACTACACTGCGTCAGTCAGCAGCGACGAGAGAAGTCAATGACGCGCGTGGCCACAAAAGCACTGCAACCCCAAAGGATCGCTCGCGCACATGTGGAGGCGTAAGGCCGGCCGAAGAGTGGCAGACCCCCGAAGCGCCGAAACTGGTTACATAAGTGAGACTGAAAATAGGTTGATAACACTGCACTTTATTCTTGACCTGGGTATTATTAGACGTCATGGACGTAGTAAACGCAGTGAATACCTGCGAGCTGCTCAAGCAGACAGGAATCCTACCCTTGCCACTCACGCCTACTGACTACCTCCGCCGACATGTATTGACTCATCTCGACTTTGACTCACATTTCCCGCTCATTTTCACGGCAGATGTGGACTAATGATTTATAATTCACAACATCAGGTTTGAATCTATTTTGTCCATTTCATTCTCTGCTAGTCCACTATTCATTTCGACAGCAATTTCTACCGCACTTCTTATTCCCTACAGCATCTGTCACATTAACATATTAGTCACAACAAGGTCGTGACATCTTCTTATTATACCGTACATAATATTTATTTATTGACTTATTCATTTCCAGTTTAATTGCAAGATACAATATATTTACACTTATATTGTATCTAAACCTGCAGAGGATACAAAATTGACTTTTATTATTTAAATAATATGACAGATATAACAGAAAGTTTAGAATTTCTTATGTTCCGAGAGTTTTTTATTACTTCGGAGATATCCCTGTTGAAGCAATAATGTTCTATGTCAATGAAAATGCAGTAAAATTTTTGTACTTTAAATAATATTTATTGTTCTTATATAAAATTATAATTAAATATCATGTGTAAATTAAAATTCATTTACACACAAGTAAGAATATCTACAATCAGAAAGTTTCGGACGCACTCCGTGTACAATATAGATCGTCCATGCAGCATATGTATACAATATATTTTAGAACATAAATAAAGCTAAATTATATATTCCTCTCTCTCTCTCTCTCTGACCTTTTCTCTTGCACTGTTCTAAATTATTGAAGTCAGCTTCTACCAAAACATTTTCTAGGCAATTTCATTTTCGAGTGCATCTAATTCCTCTCTATTGATTTACAGTGCAACTTGTAAAATTCTAATAAGTTTTCTGGTTCTCACTAGACCAATAGCATAGTAATGAGTGATTCAGTGGCGAGACATTGAGTAGTGTTCGAACAATTTTGTAAAAGTGAATTTGTGTCCACAGACGAGTAAAATGGAAAGTAGACTGTCAAGCAGAATCCCTCACACTACTCACTTCGAGTTACTGCATAGGTCTAAACACTATATTAAATTTTAAATTTTTATGACCATTTATAGTTTATAATTACCAAAATATATTGATAATTGACGTAAATAGCTCTTCCAAATATAATATGTTTAGGATAATTTATATGCAGTTGGTTATCATTCTGTATATCTTATGAGTGATCTTGAACTTGATGAGATACTTGAACAACCAACAAAAGACTGGTTCACATCACGCGTGTAATATACCAGAGCAAATGCTTTAGTAACTCTGTTAAACGATAATTCAACGGGTGAATTCAGATATGGTTTAGTTGTTGTGATTTACGACAGCTGTGGAACGGAAATTAGGTAAATATACGTAATGATAATGAACTACTAATCAACTTAACTAAACTTAAGGTGTACAGAGGTGTTGAGAATCTCTCTTTTGTTGTATGGTGGAGTGAGGGATGATGCTACTCGACCATTACTTTTCGTTTCGCTGGATCGTCCTTACTAAATCATTTTACGTTTCAACAAAATAATTTTACTAAACTACTCGATAAAATAATTTTGTTAAATCACTCACCACTGGAGTTAATTGCAGGACATGTAATCAGCTTCGTTTTGCTATTTCATCGTTTTGTAGATCTACTAAATAACTCGCTACCAAACTAAATTATTATCCTGGCATAAACAAGACTTAGCCTGTCGGGGTGTAGGTGGAGAAAGAATTAATCTAGGAATTCCCCATTCCTAACCATCTTTAGGTCAAATCAAACAGTTACAATTGTAAGGCGGTGTGTATAGGTCACAATGAGGAAGTACCATTTCCGATAGGAAACAAATGACAAATATGTTGACCTAATGAATAAAGTATAAGTATTACGATCAGGTACAGATAGATACAGAATGCCACCCACCCCAACCATTATAGTACTAATTTGTGTCTATATAAGAAGAGAAGTATGAAATGAATGAAGAAGTATGGGAAAGGGAAGATTGACACTCGAACTAGAAAATAAGATACACCTAAGAAAATAATGATAAAAGAGAATAATGAAATATTAGTAATGTAATGAATCAAGACGAAAACATGACAAAATAAATCAATAAATGTTATCATTGTCAGCATGGGTGCTAGTGTTATCATTCTGTCAGTGTTTTGTTGGTATCAGTATTCGTGTTACCGTTACATTAGTATCAGTATTTGTTTTAGTGCTACCATGAAGTCTCACAGTGTTATCATAATGATACAGCGTTTCACATTCTTACACTTTTAAAATTTAATTCCAACTCGAATATTTATAATTAAGTATAAGGTAACTATAAAAGAATAAAAATGTCTTAATATGTGCAATACTTATTGAATTTCACTCTATTTCTAATAAGATTTCTTTTTAATTTTTGTTTTAATGTTTATATCGTTAACTTAAGCGACGAGATCACGTGTTTAACACGTTTCCGGATTCTCAGTCATTGTTACTATTTGAAGTATCAATCTGAAATACATAAATTAAATATGTGTTAATAAATAAAAATTTCCTTTACAATCTTACATTGCGAAGATTTTAGTGATACATCATGCACATTCTGAGAAATCTTTTGGATGCCTTTATTCACCTTAATAATTTTTTTTGTTTCAGTCTGTTGGTATAAAGTGTAATTATATTATTTTATCCAATTCTTTTCTTCTTCCTTTAGAGGCGTACCAAAGTTTTGAATCATAGCATACATTGTCGCAGTAACTCCATTTTTACTCAACTCCTTTCTTGCATTGCTCACAATCACGCGTCCTCGTGAAGGGAGGGTGCTATGTCATCACCAATTTATTGGAAAAAGTTTACTCACCATCAATAAATTCATTAACGCTTCTAACATCAAAATGTGTTCACTAAGCATCTCACATTTCTCTTCTCTTTCGATTTCTTTTTTTTTCTTTTTTTTTGTGGGGTTTTAAGGGCTCGTCAACAGCAAGGTCATTAGAGCCCATATTTCTTTTCAACATCCATAATAGTCCTGACAAGGAAATAATTTTACCGCAAATGTAGTTATTATACTATATGCAAATGAAAGGGCGGTCTTCAGCTTAGGACACTTACCAGGACACCGCTCGACCTCTTTTCGGGGTCACCAGCTAGACAAAGAAACACGAAATGTTACTTTTTATTCATCTTATTTCCATTTGAATGTTATTTTTGCAATCTACATAAAATTACGAAGCTTACGACGCTCAAGTGAATCTAAACACTTTATAATTATGCCAAAATTAAGGGTTTCAGTCCAGTTTGAAGGGAGATTTGATCGTTTATTTAGACTAATTCTTTTGATTAATCATAAAGTATAAACATAATACTTATAAAGTATAAATTATAAGGCTGTCAACCTGAACCACTTCATACACTTTTACTGAATTACAAAACTACAGAAATAAATTCATATTTTCCAAATAAAAAATGCCAAAATGTTTATTTCTTTTCTTTTCTTTTTGGTTCTACCTCTTAATTTTCGTTATTATATTGTGTTTGGATCCATTTTGTTTGTAATTTTATGTATACTTCAAAAATAAAATAAAATTTTACATGTTTATATGGTATTTTATATGTTAAATAGAAAAAACAGTAATATATCCTATTTCTGGGCCAACTTGGTGACTAATAGCTTAACCCCGGAAAGGTGTGCTCTTTAAAGGTTGAAGTATTCTGGCAGATGTCCTACCACCACTTTCGGTTGCACATAGTATACCTCATTCGGGGAAACAGAATTTCTCAAGAACATCTATTGATTTCGATGAAATTCACTCATTAGAGGTGTGTTGAGGTGAATAAATGGTAACATGGTATAATTTTAAGAGAAATCTTTTCAATACTTTCTAATTTTAGTAAATGCTGAATTATATTCGAAAGGATAGGTAACTTTATTGTTGACAATGAATGAACGTAAAGATAAGAACTCTTTAAGCACACTGTAAATCTACGAAAGGTTTTATGTCCACAACAACCTCAATAGACGAAGACTGACCGAGTACAGCTTTTTACCTGTAATTTAAACATTTTACCATGTTTTGAAAATTTAAAAAAAACTGATGATTTTGCACTTTTTTGTGAGCTTAAGAGTGTTTCTTTATAATAAAACGTTTTTATCAGTCAGAATGGGAGAAAAGATCGGGTTTTAAGTTCTTTTGGCACTCAGAATCGGTAAGTTGTGATATAACACTTCATACAGGATTTATATATTGATGTTCAATCGTGTACTGCACAAAAATGTTTCGTTTCTGTGATTTCTCACTTTTATAGATTTCCCACGCCACATTTTTTCCCAACCGCTTTTTCTCAGATCACTTTTGAAAACGTGCATCTTACACAAAATAATACTGGGATGCTTCAGGAACAATGGCAAGTAAAAGCGTCAATATTCTGTAACGTTGTTCGTATAACGACGGGCATTATGGTTTATTTTTCCGGACGTTAAATCCGTCTCATAAGCAAGGGAAGAGCTCCGTGCTAATTTTAACAAGTAATCCTGAACACGTGTTGACCATTCTTACTCATCTCAGGTGATAACCAATTTTTTAGGCAACCGATAAATTACAGGTTTCATATAATGTCCAAGGAAACTGTTCACTCACTTCTCAATTTATCGTTAAGATTCACCTATGTTTATGTCTACCTGCAAGTTAACAAAAGAATTTTTATATGACCTCCTAACAAACACTGCACCTATAAAGAGTTTGGTTAATGAAAATTATGAGCATATGCATAAAGCTCACTTTTCAATAAAACATAAGCACCTCGGTGTAAAATAGGAAGAAAAGCAAATTAAACACGGAGAAAACTTGAATGAATATAATTAATTAATAATTATTTAACTATATATAATTAAATATAACAAACAATATGTACTTGTCTCGCTTATTAACAAAACAACGATATATTAGACCAAAGAGAGAGAAAATTACATCTCTGTTTCAAGAAATTACATTTTTACTCTGTTACAAAATTACATTTTTGTTCCTATAAGTTTTCTGTTTTAAAAAAACGAAAGGTTGAAATTTCATTTGATCATGTTCAAATATTTGTTTGTTTGGATATATTCTATGTTTCTTTACACTAATTTTAAAGCGTTTATAATTCAATCAAATGACAAAAAATTTCAATTTCTCATTGAAACATTTCATTGATCAATGTGTTTCGGGAGTATTTGCAGTTCAAAAGTATTTTCATATCATTTCATTTCATATCAAAAGTATTTTCATATCGTTTTAAACTACTCACGGAAAGTCGTAATTCACTAGAAGCAAAGTCATAACTCGATGTACAAATCGATGTGCGCTTCCTTTATGGCCGGTGTGGTCCTCATCACTTCTGTAGAACTCCTCGAGGAAGAAAGGGTTAGCTAAAAGAGTTTCCTTGTTGCTCTGAGTTATTTACGCGTTTTATCTCACTTTTCTTCGACTTCAATTTGTGTTTGCTGTCATTCTTCTGAACGACCACACCGTAACATTATAAGTGCATACGCATAAAATGGGCGATGTATGAGTGATTCTCACGAAAATGTGGTCACCGGCACTTGTGTATTCATAGTCTCTTATTACTTGCGTGGTTTGAAAATGGTTAGTTGATATGCACTCAAGTTGCTGTAAAAGTAGTGATAGCTACTGAGTAGACCTATATTGATTTTTTCTAATGGTTTAGAAATTTGTCACATAATATTTGGATTTCATGTTTAGAAGCTTTTTCGTGTTATTTTCTTGCATTATTTTTAGACCGTCACACATAAGCAAAACTTTGGCAAGTCAAAATCCTAATCCTAGATATTAATTACATATTCGAATGGATACTGTGAGCGAACTACAATTACTCGCCTATCATTCATTCAACACTCTTAAAAAATATATTGATTACGCTTTACATAAGAGCAGTTTCACCGACATAAAACATAGGAAGTAGAATCTTTTTTGTCGAAGTGTAAATATAAATCATACTATCAGAAAAAAGTACACAAAGGGAAAACACAGTAACCAAACCGCTTTGAAATAAATTAAATATTTTAAATATTTAATCTACAAGAAAGTTTCTGATCACTAAACAATTTTGACGCTCGATCCCACCAAATATTACAGATTTTTAAACCAGTAATAGTGGAATAATACAAATAGGTAAATTATTAATTTAATAATCAAGGAGTAAAATGTACTAGAAAGGTTTTATTAACGTTTCTTTATATTTAAGAGGTGACTCGAATACGACAGAAAGTTTAGAGTGGATATATGCATGTAAATTTGTTTTCTCTATACCAAAACTTCCTCAACATGGATTTTACTCACATAAATCATCCCGGAAGTCTAAAACGTTGGTATTCATAAAACTTTCACGGTATGTGTATACGTAACTTCCGCGGCCGGAGTTTATCTGGAACAAACGGCATCTCACGAGGCGAATCTACCAACGTTTCGGACATTCTTCTGTGGTCTTCTTCGCGGCAAAGTGCGAGTCGAAAACATTTAAATTGTTTATGTACTCCGAGGTGTCGCACTATTTACTCAGCATAGTATCACAGCAATTTAAGTCTGTTCGACTAAGGCTTTGTCCTGAACAAAGCCACGGCGGGATGGCTAGTTTTGTCCTAAACAAACAAGATTATATTTTCGCGGTAAGATTTTTACGAGAATATGACACTCCCATTAATTAATTAATTTTTTTCTTGTGGTTATTTTTATTTTTGAGAGAAAGGTAGGAAAAAGAATTCTGCGTGTATTTCCTTTCCATCATCTGATATTTTTTTGTTTCATCTTTGATTTATCGGTAATTATTAATACATCTCTTGTTCATCATTAATAACAGCTGCGTCCCCCGTTCATTTGTTCTCTTCCTGAGACCCTGACAGTCTCGATTCCCTCGGCTGCGGACTCCCGCTGCACTAATTGTTTATGCGAGTTGGCGCGTGAAGATGTATTTCCGAGGTCTGACACTGGGCTGTCGGTCTGTGCGGCGGCAGCAGCAAGGCAACACGCGGACGTTCGTGTGGGCTATTAAAAGCGTCGCCAGGCAAGGCCGACGGACGTCGAGGTTCCCTCACCTCCACCTTCGCGCAGCCTCCGCCAAGTGCGCGCTCGCTCTTCGGGGCTGCAGCTATAGTTTACGTGAATGCGATATATAGCAGGCCAATAAAAAGCCATTCACGCTTTGTGTGGGTCAGTGGTTCGTAACCTTTCGAATTTCCAGGGAAGATTTAATCTCTTAAGAGGGATTAACTGTGACCCATTTGGTTTCATTCTATTTGGTCTCCGTGTTCACAAATCACCTTACCGTTTACACTTGTCATTGCAAGACACTCTGTTCCTTAAACCTTTTACTTCTTTCCATTATTTTTATACACCTCATAGGTGATGTACCTGTTATCAAGACTTTGGTCCCTGCCCCCAAAGAGCCGGGAAACAAATCCGAAACTTCTTGCATTAACCAAAGCAATGTTGTAAACTACATCACTCATTTGCCTTCTACATCTGCACACTTTGAAGTTATCTACGCAGCGGGATGCTCTATGAATGTGATGAGGTAGAGGTACGCAATCTAAGAGGCGTCCACTAAGTGGTGCGAAATATGAAAGAGGAAATTTCACATAGTGACGTTGTTAAAATTAAATTAAAAATATTTTTTAATGTCCATTTCCATTTTTGGTTTAGACCCCATACCCATAACATCGTCATTATATGGCTACAATTAATAACGTCTACAAATCTCATACAAATTTACAAATACTAATGTCAAACTGTTTAGTTGAGATGTCTCTTAAACTGAAATTCAACCATCTGCCACAGGGAGGTACACACTATCTACTACCATCTTTTAACACACATCACGAACATATCTTAATTGCGTAATTGAAAAATGCTTAAAATCCCATTATCTATTCCATTCAGACATGAAATTGGAGTACAACGGGGGAAAGGAAACGGATGTATAGCGTACTACAGAGCTGCTCTTAAAAAATAGCTTTTGAAATTTGTATGGGGTATCCTCGCATTCTGTTTTATGTCTTAAAATAAGACTTCTATAACAATGTCATATTTTAAAAATATATTTTAGGGACGTTATCAAACTTCAAAATTTTGAAATTTTGGAACATCAAACCTTCATTATAAACCAATCTAATTACTTAAAATATATTTAATTTCGAATTGAATTAAAATAGATAATCACCTTCTTAATTTTTGTAATTTTTGACACAATATGGGATTTTGCATTCACAATAGAACTTGTGTTGGCGTCATGCTAGCTATAACGGTAAGCAAAAGATAATCTTCCTAAATTTTTATGTTTCTTTCTGACCCTACATCATATATGATTAAATTGTATGTATTGATTGAATTTCCCTTTCTAGTGTAGTTCATCTCCCATGGTTTCTATTTTAAATTATTTTCATTAAACATTTATTTTCATGAGAGCATAAATATACATTTCAGGATTAAATTTTGAGTCCAAAATATCATTATTTCACCTTTTCTTTCCTTTTAGTATTGTGAACCTGAAAATTAAGCGAAACAAATTTAACCATTCCGTGATTTCTGCGCAAACTTTCCATTTGTCCCATTCTTGAAGTGCTACATGAATTCTTGGTGAATAGTTCTTTAATCGTTACGATTGTGAAAATGTGCGATATAAGAAGTTTGACTCACCGAGTTTCGTAGTTCACCATGTCATGAAGGTAAATTACTACATGATATTCTTACCTTTCATTAGAAGTACATCCCTTCCTAAATATGGAGTGGGCAACAAATTTGCGGCGATAAAGGTGGTATTTGCAGTTGTCAGTGCTAACTTTAGATCTTCCAGCGCGCAGCCCAATGACAAGCACCGTTATACGAGTATCTTTTGGCGTCCTTTGCTGTCACTCCAATCCGACAAAGAGCACCCCACAACGACACTTATTAGGTTACAGTAACAGATTGAATAATCCATTTCTGTTTGATGATTATATAAAAAAGATACCGAAACCTTCTGTACTCGCAGAAGACAATACTTTCAGTTTTACTTATACATATCATCTTCGTTATTTTGGATCTGTAGGTGCAAGTACAGTGTTTAGGTATTTTAATTTTGCGGAGTAAATAAAAAATTAAGAAATTCACATTTGATCCTTCAAATATAAATCAGTATTAGAGTAAGATGACTCCAAGAGAAAAACAAAAAAAACATCAGATCTACCTGGAGAAAAACTATTAAATTGATAGAATTTTGTAACACTGGCTTCAAACGTAATAACCCCATCTCCCTCCCCCCCACAAAAAAAAAGATTTTTGTGCTATGATTCTTCTTAAGAAATACTCATCTTGTAGAGGTGGAAAGCGCTTTCTTGTTTTTTTATACACATTTTTAATTGAACGAAACGTACCCTCAAGTTTGGAAATCAAAAACTGATTGTAACTCACAATCAATGTTAAAGTATAGTTAAGTTGAAAAATAACAATGACAAATCAACATGACATTTTGAAATTAAGTATAGTTTGCTAATAGTATTAATTTTTATGAGTTTGTCACTTACGTAGTACGGAGCTAATAGTTACTCGTAGTTCGAGTCTTAATGCGCTGTGATACATCGGTAAATAATTTTTCGGTTTACGAAGAATTTTTCCGCTTTCCTTGTACTCGGCTAACAAATATGGATTCATCTAACAAAAGTTTTAAAAAATGCACGTTCTATCGAAAAGCAGTATTCATGAAAGGACAGCGAATTCAAATTTCCCGCAATATGAAATCGTAATTGTGGGAACTTCGTAATATTGAAGAAGAAAATCAGTTTCAATTTTGTCCTTATCATTATATTTGTAAGAGTCCAACATTTGTGAGTGTTCTTATTAAAAAAACGTATTACCTCAGGTATCTAACAGAGGCGGCTCTGGATTACGTTTTCTGATGTGGCCATACCTACAGTCTGTCAACTTTCTTCCCCTGCTTTCTCCCCCCAGACTTTAGGGAAATTTTGTGAATTTTGGATAAATGCATATTCAAGCCCAACATTTATTACTTCGTTTAATAAATATGTCAAAGGTTTTTTTGTTGAACTAGGGACTAATTCAATGTAGAATCTCTTTGTGGAGTTAACATGCTTGTTTCACAGTACATAAAATATTCTATTTAGTATAATAGTAAATCTTACGATGTATAGTTCTTGCTGAATCTATTTTGGTACGTGGAAAATCATTTACACAACAGCAGACTACATCATTGCAGCAACGGTACAGCCAAGTGTTCGCCTTACATCTATGGACTGACAGTGTAATAAATGAAACGAATAGAGTAAAACTACGAATATGAGTGACAACATAATAAAAATGCGGAATTGGAATTCTCAAATCATATTATAAAACTAAAATTGTCTGAAAATATTCGATGTTCCGTTATTTGAGAGTTTTTGAAAAACACGATGAATTGTCCAGAAACTGCTCAGGTACTTAAACAAATTAACGGAGGGGGTGCATTTCAAAAGAAGTTGACAAACTGGATAACATGGATGACATTTACCTGTTGGAATTAGTTTTAACTGCAGTAAAATGTAGAGTTGTAAATGTAATTTAATTATTGGTTCAAATAAATCATCCAACTGGATAGCAACTTATCTCAACCTTGACTTATATGTGCTTTTTTAATATTTTATGACTTGTGTGTGCTTTTTTAATATTTTATGAAAGAAAAGTGTACAGCTTCAGAACAAATTAAACAATTTTCTATGAAAACCTGTGGGAATTCACGTTCAGCTAACCGAAATTTGTCTATTATTTCGGCGAACGAATGTGATTTCAAAACAATTATTTATTTTCCTACAACATTCACTGTAATGAAAATATACAAAAAAAATTAATTAATTTTGGAATCTTTTCATGATTTAATATCCTCTCTCACAATGTTAAGTTACCTGAAACATTTTTCCACAGGGAAGCGACGGAGATTTGTTTGTACAATTTATATACTTAAAAATTGTTTCATTTCATCGAAATTCTCAGCGATATTATATGAAATATGAATAAGAATAGAATAATTACTTTTTAAGCTCGTGTATAATAGATTTGCATGTCTTTGATAACTGAAAAACTTTTAAGGGTCCAAATAAAAATTTATGCACTCCCCTGGTTACGAGATCATAAATCATTTTCATGTATTTTCTTGTATGTTTAATACCTTCCTTTGTAACGCGTCGAGTAAATTTCTTTAATGAAGAACACTCCATGGATGCGTTCGTAAAATAGAAAGAGTAGGGACAAACCGAAGAAATAAAAACGAATTTTCTTTCTGCTCTGTTAATAGAAAATGACAATATTTTACAATAAAAATATCATATTAAATCAGTTCTCTAAACTAAAGATGCGATTTGTGTGTCTGGTTTTGAAGGTTTAGATACGAATAAAGTATAAGATCTTGCATATCTAGAAGAACATTCATTTTCTGATACCCATTTACCGAGATCGTTGAAGAAAAACCTTTTTTTAATAATTTGGATAAACAATGATGAACCCTTCTTTACTGTAGAGTTATTATTTTAATAAAATTAAAACATTACTGTGATCACATTGTTATCACTCATATTAGATCGGAGAACAATTTCGCAAAAATTACATTTTATGGAAGGTGGAGATAAATGATACTGCAAATAATGATTTCGTCAACATATAAATTATTTCGTAGTAGCACAACTTTCACGAAACATACAATTCACAATAAAATATTTGTTTTTTTTTTAAATAAACCCAAAATAATAGTGGCAAAGAAAAAATAAATTTTAAAAAGACAAACTCATTGGAAAGGTTGAGGATAGAAACAAACAATTTTTTGTAAGCTAGAGACATGGATAAAAAGTCATTTTCAAATATTGAATTATTTTATGGGGAAAAGTATCTGGTGAGCACAGAGCAGTAGATTTATAATACTTTATTCACGGTATCAGGCCTTCTTTTTAATAATCTCAACTATGAATAAAAAAGGCAATAAATTATTCCACGCTAAACTTTTCATTCCTACATTTGTATGAATATTGTCGGAACTATTTCCCTCTTCAAAGTATAATGACTCAATCACTACAGTTGATATAGATGGTATCAATAAAAATTTTACGATTCTTCTGTTTTAAAAAGTTGCTTTACATATTTCTGTACGTTGAAACGAATTTACCAAATTACTTCACATATATTAATAAATTTATAATATTCAGGGAGTTTCTCTTCAAATTTTCTTATCTGTTTTCGCATATGAATGAGATACATTCATAAAGCATATGTGTGATAAAATATACTTTTCAGATGTTTATCTATAAAATTGACTGGTGGAAAATACTCTTATACGTCTGATGACTGGCAATAAGTGATCTCGATCACTTAAATCATGTGTAACAAGACAATAATGTATGCACCGAAGAAATTCTTAAATATCCATGCAGTGCTGGAATTGCTCTCTACCAGTTCCAAAGTGAAACTCCTGATTACACACTAAAAATAATTATGAAAGGTATTCCCGTATTCCCTTATTTTATGAGAAAAGTTCACAGCAAAAATACACATTGCCGCAATGTAACAGAAATAGTTCATTTCTTTGCGTAAAACTGTCTGTACTAAATATTTAAGTAAATGGCGAATCCACTTCCACATTACACATTCAGCAATGCTGTATTGGCTCTTGTTCATTTAGCTTGCTACCGTTTTACGTGCGTCACAAAGACAAAGAGGTAAACTTCCCAAGTCTAGATTCGAGTGGTTAGGAGAAAAGAATTTATGAGATATATTTCCAATATTTTGAGGGTAAAGAGTTATGCAGGTGTAAGAAATATTTTACTTTTCGTCTATTCAAGTAAAAAGTTTTGATTATATCGAGGACTATATTCCCATGGAGGAAACACATTACGTACATGGAGGAAATGAATGAATGATTTATTAAGTTCTACACACGATAACCTTCAATAACATTTTGAAGTTTATTTTTTGTCTCCAATAAGTATTTTGGGTCTCTATGTTCTATCTACAAAATTTACGATATATTAACAATTGATATTTGAATATTATTACTATACAGACGCAATTCAATATACAATAATTCAACCATGTAATATAATATCTTCAATATATCGTACAATTGTTTTCACGCGTAAAGAATGTTATTCTCATTAATCTTAGAAAAGAAAGCAAAGACAAAAAATTGATAACATTGACTTATTTTTACATTTTGGAGATGGCAGAATATTATTATTTTTTATTGCATTTCCCGTGTAATTCCTGGCACATTAAGAGATCCACTTCCCAAATATCCATTGCCGAGACACTTAAGAGATGGACACTCAAAATATTGTAAATAAACATTAGTTACGTCGTGCAACTGTCGTGCCACATTGCGACAGAGAAAGTGATGTGTCGTAAATATAGACACGAAGAATTTGTTGGATGACGGAAAGGAGAGGAAGAAATAGTAAAGAACGAGGTGGAAGGGAGAAAGAAAAGGGAATGAAGGGCTGGGCACAACGCCGTGTAGCCGACCTTTGCGGCACCGAGCCATTTCCCAGACACACGCCAGACAGTGTGCTCCTCCCTCGCCAATGCCCGCCCGCGCTCTACTTCTCTCCTCCCCTCCCCTCCCCAACCTTTCCCCACTCCCACTCCCTCGACCTCCCTTCATTCTCCGAAATGAATGAATGAATGAAATCTCTCTCCTACGCACATTGTCACACCATACTTGCATCTAATTTGGATTTTCGCAAAATTACAATTTTGTCTTGATGAATGCGCCTAAATTTTTTATATTATTCCTAAAAATTTTGAAACAAGATTATTCTAGTATATTCCTTTTTTCGTTCATGATATAATTACAGTTGTAGTGCATCCCGGATAGTTTATTATGACACGTCGGAGTTGAAATTGTTATCTCGCTTTGAATGAGTGTGTATGACGTCAAAAGATATGCACTACTTCGTTGTCTTTCTTTATTGTCATACAAATTTTAAAATTGTAGATATAATGAGTCAGCCAATTATAGTTGGTAAAGGTTCGCGTAAAATAAATCTGGGAATGATAAAAGCTCATGAATATCTTAACATAAAATGATTGTAATCCATTCATTTTAAATAATGGGTAATACCTAATTTCAAACAAATATCACAGGTGTAATATAAATTACTATAATTATAATTTTAATATTTTTAGGCAGATACGAAAATTATTTTCAGAAAATATTTGGTGACATTGAAGTACACCTCTCATTGACACCCGTGAATAACTGCAAAAATTTGCTTGAACGGTTTATATTTACTCTTCCCACTGATAGATGTATTTAAAAATGCATCAAAGTTATAACTTTTTTGTAGCACAATTCTAACTGATAAGTTCAGTTGTGTGTGGCCTCGAGTGCCGGCGCCTGAGTGAGATGTGTGCCTGCGTCACATGCGCGCACAGACGGTCACCGCTGCCAGGCGCTTCGGGGCACGCGTCACCCTTTCGTTATTAGCATTCATCAACTCGATCGTCATCATCCAAATGATCGATCCACTTTTACTGATATTTTAAGTTACTTTTTTATTTTCTTCTTGAAAATAAAGTAGCATAGATATTCATAGATTTCGTACATTTCCAATTGTAACAATATAATTATTTCAATTGTTATTTTTATTGCCATACTTATTTCATGACACGCCGTTTTTTAAGGTTTTCGTAAAACGTCTTTAAAATAATCCGAACGAAGTGTTCCTCAAGGGTAACTGAACGAGTAAAACCGAAACACACAAAGGCTTTGCACTGGATAGGATTCCCGGTTACGATCATGCACGTTTTTTGTCTGAAGATAAAGTATCAGGGCAATGAATTTAGTGACGTCATAAAACCTCAGGATAAATTGGGCTCAACGATATTACAACTATGTGTCATATTGAGTATCACATGAAAGTTTTATATTTTTAGATTGAGTACTTGAAATTTAATCAACATAAACCTCCTCTCAAGGGAAACAAGTCTCGACGAAGAATCCAAAGTTTATCCTCTAAAATGAAGGCAAACTTGGGGTTGTGCTATTGCTTACAACCTAAGATAATAGATAGTTTTATCACTTCTCCACGATCTTGTGAAATCTCAAACTTGTTATTCAACAAGTACCATTTGTCTGTGGAGTAAATAAACTGGTAATCGCTGTACGTATTCGTTCGATCCTTTCCTGTCGAAAATTTTTCGAAGCAACATGAAGTCTTTACTGCAAATGAACATATGACAAAAACATCTTACACAATTAGACTTCCTGAACATAACATTCAATATTCTTCTTCCCATAACAGAAACGTAACCAAGATTTGGCTGAAAGGTGGGGGCAGAAATAACAGTTTACAAAGACTTTTTTTTTTCAAAATATTTGTGTTAAGCAACTCAACGTTAACTTTAATAGTCCAACTGAAACACCATTAAAAAAACATTTCATTATAAGAATTTTTAAAAATTATTTTTTATTGCTAGTACGTTGTTACGTATATATTTCATACGAACCACCCCCCTTGGCTATGTCGGTCCATGAGCACCGAGAGGTTTTTTGATAGAGAGTTGAAATTCCAATCCCCTCCTCTCTCCTATTCAGACAAAAAAGAATTCTCAAAAAAACACATTAAATCAATTATGATTGAGGTACTTATCATAATAAATAAATAAATAAATAAATTTATTGTCAAAAAACAGTACAAACTGCGTATGACCACGTGGAGGACAATAAACTAATTTACTCTCCGGAAGCAAGCAAGGGACCATCCCATCAATTCCGATCAAGGGCCCTAAGGCAGAGGCGGATTCAAAAATTTCAGCAAAAGTTCCTAGATAAGATAAAAAGTTAGCTGCGAGTTATAATACATATATAATGTCAATATGTTTGTAATTTAACGCAAATATGTTTGTAAATTTACATGTACAAGTTATTATCGAACTATAGATTATTCTGAGTATAGTGTTTAAAAATCATAAGAGTTGAAAAAACACTAAATTCACGATTTATTGTTACAATAAACACGCCCCTAGACAAAGCCTAGAGAACCTGTATAAGAAATCCGCCTCTACCCGAAGGAAAAACGGAGAAAAACCCGGGCCAGGATGGGGCTACAGAATTAATGTACACAACCGTGCCAAAGTTGAGTACACATAAAACTAAATTAATATGAGCCATACGGCAACACAATCATGCAAGAAAATAGTTTTTGAAATTGTTATAAGTTATTTAAAAAGTGCTACAGCAATGGCGTGATAAAGTACAAGACGAATTTAACTTTTATTAAAATCAATAAATTCTTTTACAGTGTAGAAGCACTGGTGCAGGAGGTAGTTTTTAACCGCGGATTTGAAGATATTCAATTTCATAATGTCTTTTATATTCTTGGGCAGGGAATTATATAGAACGATTCCCGAATGATAAGGTCCTTTTTGGCAAAGAGTGGTTGACACTCTAGGGCGATGAATATTATTACTATTGCGAGTATTGTGTTCGTGAACGAGACTGTTTCGTATAAAGCAAGGGTGGCACTTCAGTAATTCGGTCTTAACAAACACGACCGTTTCATAAATATAAATGCAGGGAAGTGTTAAGATATTTAATTCCTTGAATAAAGGTTTACAAGAGTTTCGGGGGTGAGATTTACAAATTATCCGAACTATCCTCTTCTGAATTCTGAAAGTTTGAATACTCTGACCGGAATTACCCCAGAAGGTAATGCCGTAACGTAAATGGGAGTAAACGTTTGCAAAATATACGCAACGGGAAATACGTGGACTAACTGCGTTAACTAAGATTCGGAATGCGTAACACAATTTGCTTAATTGGGAATTAAGATTGTCAATGTGACAATTCCATTTGAGGTTGTCTTGAATATGGAGACCTAAGAATTTTGTATTTGTAACAGTTTTTAATTGTGTTCCGTTTAAAGAAAGAGAAACCTGGGGTAAAGATTTTGTGATACTATTGTGAAATGACATAGACACTGTTTTGTCAGTGTTTACAATGAGACGATTTGCATGGAACCAAGTCGAAAGGTTAGACAAAACTTTTTGAGCATTGGCGTGTTTACATAGTAAATTAGTGTCATCAGCAAAAAGAACCATCTTGCAATCTGATGTGGATGGTGACGTCGTTCACTTACAATAAAAAGAATATAGGACAGAGAATTGAACCTTGGCGAACTCCGCAAGTAAGTGAGTTTGTTTCTGAAAGACAACGCTGAAGTACTTCATTTTTCGACCTGTTGATATCTATCTTTTAAATAAGAAGTTAGCCATTGATGTGGAAGTCTACGAATGCCTAAAGAATGCAATTTCGAAAGGTGATCGATGACTTCGAATATTTTGGATAAATCAAGAAAAACATCATGATGATTTTCTCCACGATCAAGAGTTGTGGTAACATCGTTTAAGAAAGAAAAAATGGCGCTCATAGTGAAAAAGTATTTCCGAAAACCGTGTTGATCGTCAGAGAGAATGTTATTTTTCGATTTAAAAAATCTAGAAGACGCTTATAGAACAATTTTCCTAGGATTTCTGAGAAAGTGGGTAGTAGAGATATTGGTCGGTAATTTCCAATATTAAGTTTGTTTCCTTTCTTGAGTAAAGGTTTCAATTTAGCTCTCTTAAATATGTTGGGAAACACCCCTTCCGATAAAGAACTATTAAAAATATTTACGAGTGGATTTAATATAGCGTGGGACGAAGATTTAACAATAAACTCAGGTATATCATCTATGCCTCGTGAAAATTTGTTTTTTAAGGAGCTGATGATTCCCATGACTTCACTGGCGTTAGTTTCGGAAGTGAACATAGAATTGGGTATGTGGGTGGATATAATTGGAGGACATTGATTTGGATATATTGAGTTTGTTATTTTACCAACTTCTGAGTAGTAAGAATTAGACAAACTTGTTATGGCCTGAGGATTTGACACGATCTTGCCATCGTTTAGTAAAGAAACATTTTCTTCGCGATTTTCAGAAGTTGACGTGTAATTGTTAACAATATTCCACATGGCTTTCATCCGGTTGTTCGATTTTAGTATATGCCTGTCGTTTTCCATAACTTTAGCTGCATAGACTACTTTTCGGAGAATAGTCTTATATTTACGAAAATAATTATGGAATTCGGGTGGTTGGTTATAGCGTTTTGAAAGATAATATAAACGGCGTTTGTTTTTTGAAGAAATTCTTATCCCTTGTGTGATCCATCTATTGTATTTCTTTGTGTTAATTAACTTGCGTTTTATGGGAAAGCTAGAGTTGTAATGTTTTAGGAAAATCTACATTAAATATTTATATATCTACATTAAATATTAAATACAAGTAATCTACATTAAATATTTATATTTTCATGAGATGTCTTTTTTAGCGTTTTCTCTGATTTATGACGAAGTTAAGAGCATGAGGTCTACACTTTCATCTAACCATGTGTTGACTGACGTCCTGGAGAAGGCGAGATGTTGCGTTAGGAAGGAGTGATTATTATTATTTCGATGAATAATATTACATCATTCATTGAAATCGCAATTTTAGAACACATTTCTAAATTAAAATACTTTTCCTTTTTATCTAAGTTTGAATATTTTTCAGATCTGCTCAGAAGTCATCCCCAAACCAGCACGGTACCTGGTCTCTCACGAATTATTGTTATTATACATATATTTTCTCATGAATCAGTTTTAAAGGAAACAACGAGAAGTAAATAATTGTGAATGTTATGTCATTGATTTTTCTATATGCTTTCTATATAAACTTTAACTTGAATAGTTAAATTCAACTTGAAATGTTCTGAATATTATTTTTATTATTATTATTATTGCTAAAAATTGTGAAAATCTTCATTTTTCCTTTTCAAATTTTTTCTTTCGTTTTGTGATTATAGTGTTCTGCAAATCTGTCAAATTGCTTCAATAAGTCATTAGATTCATGATTCAAACTTATCAAAACTATTGTAACCTTTTCTGAATTGATTGCAACATTTCTACAATTAATAAATTTGCGCTCTGTTTATGACTTTAACATCATTTATTTTGAGAAAGTAAAACATTTTCATGTCACTTCATTAAAGAAGGAAGTCAGCTACCTTTCAACCTTAGTTTTTTTTCCTTCTAAGTCTCTAATTCGCGGTCTTCCATGAAAACAATTCAGTTAGTATGTTGCTCCTTTCATGTTCCCTGAATTACGCAGCGCGAACCAATTATGAGTGACATACAAATTATGAGTTCTCCATAAAATAATTTCGAATAAATATTCCAAAACTTAATCTTGATGTCGTTACTTCTACACGCTAAAATCAATTTGGAGACACCATCTTGCAACTATTGCAATTGGTAAGATTTTTAAAACTCTTACATTCTAATTTTGCCAAATATATGAATATATTTAAAAAATATTTTCCCTTTTTGAAAGAAAAAAACAACAACTCAATTTTCAAAATATTTTGTGAAAACATGTTAAGTATAACCTATTTTGCAATAAATCATACCTCAAGGTAGAAACATTCATAATTTTTGATGGAACATTCATTACTTCGGAATGGATTTTTATTTAATCCCAAGAATCTACTTTTATTTCCATCAGTTCGTACAACTTTTTCCTGAATTATGTTACAGGAATTACAAAATTCAAAATTTTGCTTGTCGACTCCAAAAGTGTTGAAGATTCATAAAACTAAGAGAGAAATTTTTTCATCGAAATATTGTTTTATGTGATTATTACGTTCTCATTTATGAAACAGACTAGAACAATGAATAACAGCCGTTAGAAATTTACCGTATCAGAGACAACTTAAGCAAAGACTATGATTTATTCTTTAACTCATTCAGATGTAAACTAGATGTTACATAACTAGATAACGAAATCTTCATAAAAACAGTTTTATTGTAAGCGTGATACGTCTGAAGTCAGTAAGTGTTAGGTTCATGAAAAATAACGCGAGAAATATTGAATATATGGTTAAATTCTTTAAAATATATCAAATAATAACATACAAAAGGTATTTTTTTATTGTTGCTGTGCTTGTGATCGGTCAATTGATACCATTAAGGAGTTAATTAATTTCATAAATCTGTAAGAACTATTATTGTTTGGTCATGTTCATTGTCATTCCAACGGTGTTAGTAAAGAAGTCTACAAGAATTGTAAATGTATATGTTGAAATTTGGCTTGTCTTAGAATTTTCTCTATTAATATTGTTTAAAAAAATTATTACAAAGGTCTCATCTACATTGCTCTCTCTACTTCGATATCTCTTTGTACAAGTGTTTCATTGGCTCTCGGCACTAAGCTTCTGCGGTTAGAAATGTATGTGCAGAATAATGGAAGGCCTGTTGGAAGATTTGTTAGCTAATCAAAAATACTTTACTATGAAGCAGCAGCGCCACCCTGGCCGTTCGCTCTCGTAGGAAGGGGGTTTTGGCAACGGCTCTGCTCGGCTCGATCTGGATGCAGCTTCCCGCGTTTAGCACCAGGTGGCGCCGGTGCGGAGCTTATTTAAGCGAGCGCACCCGGGTTATGGTGCCCCCGTACGCTCAGCAGCGCAGGCGTTGCCATTTTTAAAATTTTCGACGGACAATTCGTATTTTATATCATGATAAAAGGGGTATAATTTTTAGGGTAAGGGGCCTTATAAGTGATATACTTTTGTTATATCAACCTCTTTTGTTGTGATAAAAATTCAATTCGAAAACAAAGTTTGGGACCACAGAACTGTTGTAAGTGGTAAGTTGGATTTTCGGTTGTCATTTCAAGTGTGGTGAAATTGTGTTTCTTCGAAAAGTGTGTGTGTGGTGCATCGACGAAAACTAATAGGATATTATAAAAAGCGTCCTCAGCGAGTTTGCGGGATTGTCAACAATCTTCCTTTCTGTCAACTGCATCGATGGAATCATGAGACAGCTAGATGTGATAGTGCAACTGTTTAGTGGATTATGATCTATATCTCTTCTTTAGACGGCGGAAACAGTGGTTATTCTTTTTCTCTGGGAGCTGTACTAATCGGTTTCAAGCGCTTCGAATATAAGAGATAAAAGTGGAGGCTTTCCATTCGTGTGTTTCAGTTATTGGATCTTGATTACAATCATGAACTTTGATGTGAAAAGTCTAGAGAATTCAGGATTCTCGAGTACAGTGTTACTACCTCTTCGCCAGTCTCAAATCGTATGTTCAACGATCATTGACAATGCAAAGTTGGATACGCATTGCATACTTCTCACAACATAATTGGAAACAGACCTTCGCTGTAATATGAAATATTTATAATGTTGAATTTCGATCCGCATTCTGAGAAACGTAACTATAAAACTATAAATGTGAATTTTGTGATAGAAGCTTATCTTAAATCCAATTGGATAAATTAACTTATTTTTAAATATTTCTTCAGAAACCTGTTTTGAAATACTAAATGAATCGCGAATTCCGTTGAGTTTTTAGGACCATCATGTTTTTATTGTACAATAAAAATTAACCGTATGAAAGAGTTCTGTAGTAAACATAATAAAATAACTGTCACAGATTTCCACGAAATATGGATTTAGTTTGTATAAAGTAAGAAATACAAATGTTAGTGTTCTTGTCAAGAAATTCAAAAATTTATTTCAAAACATTTCTTATTTATAATTGAGTGTAACTTTTATGTAAAATTGGTATTTTGTCGAATATAAATCGGAATTTGAAAAAAAGGCATAACAATGTTCAAAGTGAAATTTCTTGAGTCCATACGTAAACTGACAACGATGTATGATAAACTTTTCATTTTACCTCATAATTCATTATAAGTCCTAAAGCACAAAATAATTTCGAAGAGATGATTAAAATCAACTTTTTTTTTTAATTTGTTAAAAAAGTCTTGAATTAAATTCGTTAATTGATTTTTTTATCATTAAAATTAAAAGAAGTAATCATATTCTCTACGCAATAATCGATAGACATTTTAATCTCCCCATCTCCTCGAGCCGTAGCTATCCATTTCTCTTTAGCAGCGGGTCCTGCCAAAATAATTAAGTAGTCCGTTCCATGTGCAAAAATACTTCGCAGCTCTTCGGGATTTGGCAACGTGGCTAATGCCCGGGTAATGATGAGTTCGTCCAAAACCTTTATAGCCCAAAGTTCCATTTATAAATAATCGTGTCCTAGGTGTATCTGTTCGAGGTGAGATGTTCGTATACCACACCATATTTAAAAATTGTTCTAATTTTAAATCGAAATGGATACTGGCTCTGGAATGAAAATTATGAATAAAATAAATTTAATAAATCCATCCTCTTTCAAATGACATTTATATTTTAATGAACGAACGGTATAACATCCATGTACTGAGTGTTTTATATCGTTGTAGTTAGAAAACTTCGTGTACCTTTACTTCGTACTTATCGATGTGATGAAATGACTTTTATCTTTCGCGCTTACAAGAATGTAACGAAATGACGATCACGTGAATTTAGTTGACCAATGGCGACCCTACACATGATATTCTGTTGAAGCGAATCTCATTCAACATTTTTACGCTTCTGCTTGCAAAGTGAGTTTAATATTTTCAAATGAGATACAATTAATAAATATTCAATTCATAATATAAATTATCCAGCATTTCTAACACATTACTAGATTGTGTCCTTGACAGAGTTACGAATGGGTCTCGCGTAGTAGTACGTTCGCAGTACAACAGTATAGGTAGAAGCAGACGAATCTCCACACGGAAGGGTGCTGCGTGCGGAGAGGAAAATGTGTAAAATATTACGAAGGTTGCAATATTATGTGTTCTTGGCATTATGATACTTTTTAGTTATTGATTTTTAATTATAGCTTTTCCGTTAAGTTATTATTTAACACGATATTCGTAGTTGGGAGTTGTAGTGCGGTGTCTCATGCCAAGAAGTCTGCACGGTAAGTTTTCACTATATCATTTCCGGTGTTAGAGTTCATACGTAATCTACCTCACCCCATATGATGAATTATTTTGAGTGAACATTTTCGATACTTTGCACAATTTTTTGTATTTATGTTGATGTGCTTATTTAATGTTGATGTGCTTATTGTTCCTGTTTCATACGTTTGTATTAATTGAAAGAGGACGTAACGGAATTGTTGGATCTCTTCTTGAAAGAAAAAAAGACATTAAATAAAAACTTGTTTTATTTTACTTATGAAATGATGAGCTTAATTGGTTAATTATTATGAAGTAATTCGCATATGGTGAAGTGCTTTCATGATTCATGGGGAGGTTCAGAAGCAATGTAGGGCAGCTTGTTGTAACCTTATTTAATATAATTTTTCATGCTGCACATTATGCACTTTAATCATCCACATTTTTTAAATCTTTTTTGCTTATGTTATACTTGTTTCCTGTTTATAACATAACAATCCTTACTATTTCTTCATAATTATTATTGTTACTTTCTTTTGCCCACAGAACTCTATTTCATCCGGGGGAGGGAGACGTTTTAATTTTCTGTTGCTAGCACTTGAAAGAAAGTGCTACAGTTCTCACCATGGAGGACGGCCACGCAAAAACCGTTGAAGAAGTTGTAAACTATTTTGGTGTTGACAATGAAAGGGGTCTTTCTCCTGACCAAGTGAAGAGAAATCAGGAAAAATATGGCCTCAACGGTAAGCACTATATATTATTTGATGTTGTAAATGAAGCACCTTTGAAAATCAAATTAATTTTACTTATTACTTTGTGGCCCACTTAAAATTTAAGTACACAGAACATTTTTCTAAATTTACACAAGTCTGTAATCAATATACTTCTAAGAATTTGTGTAGAATTACTCATGAGTGTGAACTAGGATGCACTGTGCATGTTACAATGAGTATTAGCTGAAAATAAATCTTTGATTTTTTTCTCTTTTTGTTACAAAGTGTTACTAGATTCAAGAATGTACCAAGTGATATTTTTAGGAAATATTTTTGGGTTTATATTGAATTAATTATCATATTTGAAACATTGACATCTGTCATAAATTTGTTAGTCTTTCTACACTCAATCGAAGTCTATTGAATATTTGTTTAGGTTAAGATTTAGATCATTCTGGAAACCAATATAGCGATTTGTTGTGATTTTGCCTCTGATTTTCACAGTAATTTAGACTATTCCTAAATAATTTTGTTGTAATTTTTCCAAATATTTTATATAATTTATTTATAAAAGGTTTTCCCCCTCATTTTCACATTTTACAAAAAAAAATATTTGTTTTGGAGAGATTGAATTCAGTTAGTGTGGTAAGCAAGTAGTTTTTGTGATGTTTTTGCCTTTGTCTTCTCTGTTTGATGTGACTCCAACGACCTACTTTTGGAATGAATAAAGTTCATTGAGTAGATCCAAATGTTCTTATCATTCTGAATTTGTCAATTTTATTTTACTCTTTGTTTTCTTGCAAAGAGAGCAACATTATTCTTATTTTAGGAGAGATGTAGTAGTCTGAGGATGAAAGCATGAGTATGACAGTCATATGAAATTTACCATTTGAATTTTTTTGAATTGAAGCATTGTGTGAAGTCTTAATTTTCAATAGTGTTTGGTTTGTACAGTGTTCAAAATTTAAATATCTGAATCTGAACTACAATAAAACTGGAATGAATAAAATTAAACTGTCTTTAATTGATCAAACTGATAGATAATATAATACTGTAGCATTTTATGAAAATTTAAGAATGTTTAGGTACAATTTACAATGAAACCTTGGTAGGTAATTAAAGATTTACTGAACTTGAAAATAATGAAATTTCGAATTAATGAGGTGAAAGAATTATGAATAAGAAAGTGAAGGGACAAAATTAATTCGTAAAATATTGAGAATTTCAAATTAAATAATCTCTAATACATCATTACTTAAAGTTTTACTGTATTTTTGACAGCCATAGCTGATATTTTTTACTGTATTTAAAACATTACATTCTCTTAAAGACCATGCAAATGATAATTCCCTATCTGCAGCGAACTGAAAAAGTTAATGTGTTTATGATGTAGTTTTTTATCTCATCTTTATTGAAACATAAAAAGCTAATTGATGAATCTCTTGATCAATTATTTTTCCAACAGCAGTACAAATGTCTATGCTGTAAATTTTAGATAACATTGAATAAGCTAGAAATATTAAAAATTGTGACCACAAGAACATAGAAAATAACTGGGGAACCTCTTTTCTACACTATACCAGACCTTTTTCTTTCTCTTTAAGAAAATTGTCCTTTTAGCATCATAGATGCAAAGACAACACTAGTAAAATTTCAATCAACTGAGTTGTAAAAGAGCAAGTAAACTTCAAAAAGAATATAAAAATATTTAATAAGTAAGGTAAAAGAAATATTTACAATCCTTTGCTTGTACAAATATTGTTTGATAAGACTTATTAGGAGCACCCAACTAAATTTGTACAAATGTTACAATAAATAAAATAGTTCCTTTAATTTTAAAACCTTGAATAATAACTGTTTCTGGTGGTTTGGCTTCATTTGATGTGGATTCTATATTGCCCAGTATTTTAAATAAAATAATTGAAATTTATCATCTTTCAAAATAGAAATAGGGGAAGTGTTAATATTTTTCAAGTTTTATGCTGGCTTAAACTTTAACCTATACAAATGGGCTTAAACTTTAACCTATACAAATGGGGGCCACCTATGGGTAATCCATTCTTCCTGTTGATTTTTATTTGAGAGCAAATTTGAAATTAGCATACCACAAGTTTTTCTTGTATCAATTTGTAGTTATTGAATCAACTAAATATATCAATATGTAGTTGTTATTCCTTACTAGGGATAAAATAACATTCAAGTTGCTCTAAAAAAGCTAAATAAAGGATCAAACCAAAACAAACAGAAAATTGAAAGAAAGTTATTGATTTTTACTTTGATTTGAAAATTTTTAACAAGAAAACGAGAACAATATGTAATTCTATTTTAATCCAAATTTTTCTGCAAAAAAATATTTTTGGTATATACTCCATTCAAGGATGTACAAAATTATATGTCAACATAGACTAATTTTTGTTTCACAGTAGACTGAGAAAATAGAGAAATTTCAGAATAAAATAAAATTAGTTGTTGCTTCCTTAGAAAACAGAACCAGTTCTTTTTAAAAAATTCTAAGGATTAATGTACACCATTAAGTAAATTTACATTATTTTCAAGGGGCAAACTACAACAGACCTACAACTCAATAGAAAAAAAGCACTCGGGTGTCTGGATAAACTTAACATTATGATTGTTGACATTCAAAATTGGAAATTTCTGGGACTCACTTATTGTGGACGCTTAAGAATTTGGTGTATAGCTCTGAAATTGGGTTGATATGCCAAAGTGCATGAGGATTTTAATGAAAGTGTTTGACAAGGTTTTTGAAATATTTTGTTGGTTTATCTTTTTCAATATTTTAATTTTGATTATCTTAAGAAAATATTTCAGCTTCAATTAAGCATCATAAACTTTTTAGCACACTTCTCTTTGAATGTATTGTTTGATAAAAATGTTTATATTGAATACTTATGTCTCTATCATGATATATAATGAAAATCATTCAATTATAATTATAATGCCATAATTATGTTAACATTTATTTTTTTAAAAACTTTAAAATAGTACAAAGTTTTGCATTAAAAAAATATATGAAATTGTATTCCTTAATTTTTAACTTCTCCTCATTATTTTGTAATTCTTTATAATGGTTTATTTTCTAATTCTTCCTTTTTTTGTTCACAGAATTGCCTGCTGAAGAGGGTAAGTACTTTATTTTATTTATTTATTTTTAAATATTTTTGTGGTAATTTATTTTTTGAATCATTTTTATGATCTGTCTGAAGTAGATAAATTATGTTGAATGTTCCATTATAATTCAAAATAAATTGTTATATTTTGTAATTTAATTTTCATATAGTTGATTGAAATTAATTTATTATTGTTGATTCAATTTTTTCTTAACTTGGTGCAATTGTTAAAATATGTCCAACTTATAATTTCTTTCATGATTTGAGTTCAAACCAACATGATCCACGTTGGTTTCCATCTTCATAAAATATTTATATTTTAGTACAAAAGGACCAAAATAAGAAATGATTTTTTATTATTGAATATTAATAAAGTCATTTTGGCAGAGAAGTGTTTTGAATTTAGAATTCATAAATATATATTTCTATTTATAATATTGTTGATTAGATATTTAAACCTTTTATTTCTTGTTAACTTTTGCATGTGATAATTTCTGAGTTAGTTTTTTTGTGCTAAAGAGAGAAAAACTTTGAATACAAATTCACATTAATTTGTAGACAACTTATAGTTTCATTTTGCCTGGTGTTAGTTATCTTTTTGTATTTCAAATTATCTTTTTGTGTTTCAGGCAAATCTATTTGGCAATTGGTTTTGGAGCAATTTGATGACTTGTTGGTGAAGATATTGTTGTTAGCTGCTATTATTTCTTTTGTGAGTATATAAAAATAAACTCCAGTACTTTTGTTAGTACTCTTTATTTTTTTGATTTAGCTTTTTAACTAACACCTTAAACAAAAAAATGTTAACCTATTAAATGTTAACAAATAAATGTTTCTAACTATTTATTTGTAGGTTCTTGCAATATTTGAGGAACATGAAGATGAAGGTAGCACCCTTACAGCCTTTGTGGAGCCTTTAGTTATTTTGCTTATTCTTATTGCCAATGCTATTGTGGGTGTTTGGCAAGTAAGTATTTTTCCAGTGCTTCTGAAAATATAGTTAAGAAAAATTACATTAAAATGTACACATTTGAGTAGTAATGTAGAATTATTGTAAGTTGAAAGTTCTAGCAAAATCTTGTACCAATATTTTCATTAAGTTTCCTTTTATTAACAGAGCATCATAATGTAACTGTTTGTTTCTCTTCAGGAAAGAAATGCAGAATCAGCTATTGAGGCTCTTAAAGAGTATGAGCCTGAAATGGGCAAGGTTGTCAGAGGTGACAAATCGGGTGTCCAGAAAATCCGCGCCAAGGAGATTGTGCCTGGAGACGTTGTTGAAATCTCTGGTGTGTTTATGTTAAAAAAATTATTCTTTTCTAATGTAAAATTATGTATTCTAATACTGTTTTCTTAATACTTTATAGTTGGTGACAAAATTCCTGCTGATATCCGATTGATGAAGATTTTCTCTACCACTTTGAGAATTGACCAGTCTATTCTGACTGGTGAATCAGTCTCTGTTATCAAGCACACTGACCCAGTGCCTGACCCAAGGGCTGTGAACCAGGTATGTTTATCTTATGAAATATAGTTTTACTCAAATTTACTACATTATTCTTGTCTTCCTGTGTAGAGGACTATCCCCACCTCACTTTCTTTCAAATTTTTCTCTCCTAATCGAGTGTTCTGGGAAATTGTGTGTGCAATTATACTTGTATCTTTAAGTTGATTTCATTTTTTACTAATGCTCCTATTTTCTCTCAGGACAAGAAGAACATTCTTTTCTCTGGTACTAATGTTGCTGCTGGCAAGGCTAGGGGTATTGTTATTGGCACTGGTTTGTCTACTGCTATTGGTAGGTACATGTGAGTGTGTGAAAATATATTTTGGAGGAGTTAACGAATTGTCTCCTGTATATTTTCATCATGTGCAGGTAAAATTCGTACTGAGATGTCTGAGACTGAGGAAATTAAGACACCTCTGCAGCAGAAGCTCGATGAATTTGGTGAGCAGTTGTCTAAAGTTATCTCCATTATCTGTGTGGCTGTCTGGGCAATCAACATTGGACACTTCAATGACCCTGCTCATGGTGGCTCCTGGATCAAGGTAGAATTTTTGCAATTTATATTCTCTCTTGTAATTTCTTGTTTGACAGAGTAAAATTCGCTGTTATTCAAACAGGGTGCAGTGTACTACTTCAAGATTGCTGTCGCCTTGGCTGTAGCTGCTATCCCTGAAGGTTTGCCTGCTGTCATTACCACTTGCTTGGCTCTGGGCACCAGGCGTATGGCTAAGAAGAACGCTATTGTGCGTTCTCTGCCCTCTGTGGAGACTCTTGGTTGCACCTCTGTCATCTGCTCTGACAAGACTGGCACACTCACCACCAACCAGATGTCAGTTAGCAGGTATGTATCATTTTAACAAAAATTAATTTCATGGTGGTTTTATGTTAAGACAACAAACATTCCAAAAATTTGTAGAGGCTCGATCTTAAAGTTATAAAATTATTTGAAACACTTTTTGATGGCCATTTTTGTTTTCCAGAATGTTCATTTTTGAGAAAATTGAAGGCAGTGATAGCTCATTCACTGAATTTGAAATTACTGGTTCTACCTATGAACCAATTGGTGAGGTTTTCACTCGTGGCCAGAAAGTTAAAGGTGCTGATTATGATACTCTTCACGAGATTGGTACCATTTGCATCATGTGCAATGACTCTGCTATTGATTTCAATGAGTTCAAGCAAGCCTTTGAGAAAGTAGGTGAGGCCACTGAGACTGCCCTTATTGTCTTGGCTGAGAAAATGAACCCCTTCAGTGTTCCTAAGACTGGGCTGGATAGACGTGCTTCTGCCATCGTTGTGAGGCAAGACATTGAGACCAAGTGGAAGAAGGAGTTCACTCTGGAATTCTCTCGGGACCGCAAATCCATGTCCTCTTATTGTGTTCCTCTTAAGTCTAGCCGTCTGGGCAATGGCCCCAAACTGTTCGTGAAGGGTGCTCCTGAGGGTGTTCTGGATCGCTGCACTCATGCTCGTGTTGGAAGCCAGAAGGTATGTTACAAGTTTAATTTGTATGTTGAAACTTGTACAGTTATTTGCGTATAATTGAAGTAATTATGTCCTTAACAAGAATGAGTCATATTTTGTCACATTTTAATCATAACTATTTGAGAATGAGTTTTTAAATTTGTAAATGAGTGAACAATTGCAAAAAGAATCTTCTCTTTGGCAATTTATTTGAGAAATAAATTATTTGTCTCATCAATTAAGCTACATCGTATACTTCACATTTTAGGTTCCCCTTACCTCCACCTTGAAGAATCGCATTCTTGACCTGACCAGACAGTATGGTACTGGTCGTGACACTCTGCGTTGCTTAGCTTTGGCTACTGCTGACAATCCTCAGAAGCCTGAAGAGATGGATCTGGGTGACGCTACCAAGTTCTACACCTATGAAGTCAATCTGACCTTTGTTGGTGTTGTTGGTATGCTGGATCCTCCTCGCAAGGAAGTGTTTGATTCCATTCAGAGGTGCCGTGCTGCTGGTATCCGTGTCATTGTGATCACTGGTGACAATAAGGTATGGTTAGAAAGATGTATTACTTTGCTCTTTACAGTGAAACGTTTTTGAGAGACTTTTCAAATGGATCTTTAAATAGTTAAATCTTATAACATACATTTTGTTTTTAACTCTGTTTGTTCCAAAATATCACTGTACATATTTCAAGAATGTTAAAAGGATGGGGTCTTAATTAGACAGATTTGCTTAGTTTCTGTAAGCTCATAATGTAAGCCTTTTTATTTCTTGGATTCTTATAATTTCTCCAATAAAGAAAATGGACTACTTTGATGTCATATTTCATTCAACAAAAAAGTAACACTTGTACTAAAATGTGAGAAAACAAAGTTGATCCAATTGTTACTATAAATGAAAAGGCTCTCGCTAACACTCTTGAGCACTTGCCTGGGAAAATCATCCCAAGTCCAACATGGGAATGTAGACACCCCTGAATTATTAGGTGTGACAATGCTGATGGAATGTCAGTGTTCTGCAATATTCTTCATTTTAGCAGAATGTGCTCTGCTTATCTCTGACAAGGGGGTAGGAATTGTCTTGGTGGGAAACTGTTTCGTCTATTAACAGAAATATTTTATAAATGGGTCTAGGAAGTAAAAACATAGTTTCTGTACATTTATTCTCTGAACTTCTGATAATGTCCACTATAAGCAGGATTTTCTCATTTTGAGCTTCCTCTGGATGATACTTATGTTGTGCAGTTGTGACACTCGATTATTATCCTCTTTTCTAGTCCACTGCTGAGGCTATCTGCAGACGTATCGGTGTATTTACTGAAGAAGAGGACACTACTGGCAAGTCTTACTCTGGTCGTGAATTTGATGATCTTCCAACCTCTGAGCAGAAGCAAGCTGTTGCCCGAGCCCGATTGTTCTCACGTGTTGAGCCTGCTCACAAGTCCAAGATTGTTGAGTTCTTGCAGGGCATGAATGAGATTTCTGCTATGGTGAGAATTTTAACATAAGACATGAAATTATTTAATTAGCAATATTTGTTATTGTTGTAACAATTATTATTTTTGTAATAGTCTGCTAAATATTAAAACCACTTGTTCTCTGAGTAGACTGGTGATGGTGTCAATGATGCCCCTGCCTTGAAGAAGGCTGAAATTGGTATTGCTATGGGCTCTGGTACTGCTGTTGCCAAGTCTGCCTCTGAGATGGTGTTGGCTGATGACAACTTCTCTTCTATTGTTGCTGCAGTTGAGGAAGGCCGTGCTATTTACAACAACATGAAGCAATTTATTCGTTACCTGATTTCTTCCAACATTGGTGAAGTTGTAAGGTAAAGAGTAGTTAACATTTCAACTTGAGAACAGAATTTTTCTTTTATTCTGTATCTTTCATAAAACTGAAACTTCATAGCCAAAATCTCTTCCCCCCAGTATTTTCTTGACTGCTGCTTTGGGTCTTCCTGAGGCTCTGATCCCTGTTCAACTTCTGTGGGTCAATCTTGTCACTGATGGTCTTCCAGCCACTGCCCTTGGTTTCAACCCTCCTGACTTGGACATCATGGATAAGGTTTGATTCGTTAATGGTTTAATGTTTTTTTTTATATACTCAATTAAAAGCAACCATTAATTTTACTGTTTTGTTGTTGTTTCTTGCAGCCTCCTCGCAAGAGTAATGAGTCCTTGATCTCTGGATGGTTGTTCTTCCGTTATATGGCTGTTGGTGGATATGTAGGTGCTGCAACTGTTGGTGCTGCTACTTGGTGGTTCATGTATGGCCCTGACAGCCCTGGACTTTCTTACTATCAGCTGGTGGGTCTTTTCACTTTATTGATTTAACCATGTATTTAATGGAATGATAATTTTAAAAAGTAAATACAATTTATTTACTTTGCAAATCCATTGTTAACTTTTGAATTTATTTACAGACTCACCATTTGGCATGCCTTGGTGGTGGTGAGGAATTCAAGGGTGTTGACTGTAAGATCTTCAGTGACCCTCACCCCATGACTATGGCTTTGTCTGTACTGGTCACAATTGAAATGCTTAACGCCATGAACAGGTTTGATATTGTGTAATGTATGATGTTACATCATAAATGTGGACATTTCAAATGAATATTACTTGAACTTCCTTACAGCTTATCTGAGAACCAGTCTTTGATTACCATGCCTCCATGGTGCAACATTTGGCTGTTATCTGCTATGGGTCTATCTTTCACTCTTCACTTCGTCATTCTTTATGTGGAAATCCTTTCTGTAAGTAAAAATTACATTTGATTATGTTTACTCTAATTATTTTCTTTAACTCTGCAATTAAATATAAAGTTATGTATTTTATTTTTTTCTGAAACGTTATCTACTTTATTGGGATTATTTAAGCAATCTAAATTTTGTGTAGAAAGAAGTGTAACTTGATTTGAACAAACAAATAGTTCAACAAATTGGTTTTGTGATTTCAAATTTCCTGGAAAATATATGAAGTTAAGGCATTGAACTCTGGTACTCTTCTCCTCATAATTTTGTAACTATTTTATTGAAGTTAGATATTTTGATGAAAATGCAAGTCTTCATTAAATTTGCTCATATATTTTGGGTAGGAACCATTTTTCAGGGTACCTTTCCTCAGAAGTCATGCTTTGCTGATGATCCCTCCCTCCATAAACATGATTTTGACTGAATGGCTGGAATGATTTTAGTGAAAACTTGTGAAAACATAATGAAAAATTTACTACATTATGAAGGCCTCTCCATATGAAACATGTGATTAATATGCCTTTTATTATTCTAAATATTTGTTGTTTTTTCCAGACTGTATTCCAGGTCACACCTCTGAATGCTGAGGAATGGATCACGGTGATGAAGTTTTCCATTCCTGTAGTACTACTTGATGAAACACTCAAGTTCACCGCCAGAAAGTTAACTGATGGTGAGAGCCCTCTTTTAACAGTGCACTGGATTGTTCTGATGTGGGGGGTGTTTTTTGGCTTGATACTTATATCCCCCATTTAAAAGTCAATATAGTGAATAGTGGTTTTATTTCCCCCAAATTCCACAACTTAACTACTTTGCCCCTGAATGTTTTTTGTATGAATACCCTTGGACTGGGAGAGGACATGTAAGTCAACCATTGTCCCGAATAACTTCTTTATTTTGTGTGGAGTTTTGGAAAAGAAAAATAATCTGTGAATTAGTGATAGTTCAAGCTGGCAGTGGTTTGGGGCAAAGAAAACTGTGGAAGACAATAGAAATGAAGTGGCAGGATGATCTGAGTGTGAAAACTCAGGTATTAAATGTTGGTTGTCAACTGAATGCAAGAAACAAGTTTGATTTTTGTCCCCTGTATGCGACTGAAAAGTACAAAATCCCAAGATTTTTTGTGGATGTTTTGTACTAGTTATGCCATTCGGCACATTTTGATACATTTAACCTCTTTACATTAATCCAGGTGTAAAGAATTGGTTTTGTAATTCGTAGAGAAGTGCCTTTTTTATGCCTCCAGAACACCTTCCCTTTTTTATCTTCAAATTTTGTTGTTTGTTTCTTTTTTTTTCTGTTTTTGTTTATTTGTTTTGGAGTATCCCAGATTTTTGTGAGTCATATACATGTTTAACTCCATGGACTAGGTCTTTCCATTTTACAACCTGACAATAATTTTTTAAATGGGGAGTACGCTTGGTGGGAGGGTTGAATTTTTTATTTCTTATGGAGAATTTGTGGATTGTAGGTATGGATAACTCATTCTGCCTGATAATAAATTTTTGCTCGTCTATATGGATATGGGATTGTATAATGTTAAATGATCTGAATTTGTAAGGGCATTGACCGGTGGCTTATGCACTCAAATTTAATAGGATATAAAGGAATTGCATTAAGTCTGCTAGCATTTTAAATGCATTTCACTGACTAATGAGAAGTAGACTCAGACAAGGCATGTGCCAAATGTATTAATGATTCTCAATCTCTCTTATTTGTTCTCACTCAGTGGTATGTGTATCATTTATTTTCTTATTAACCATTTTTAGAACTAGGTTGGGTGACTTAAGAATTAATGATTATCTTCCTTATTAGCTTCAAAATTCTTTTAGTTTTAACATTTGTTTCTCTTAAGTGTTTCTTAATAATTGCATGTTCTGTAATTGCATAACTATTTTGAGGTCAATTTAATTCATAACACAGGTAAAGCAAGAAAAGAATCTTCTAGCATGGGCCAGAAAGGGAAGAAAAATGGAATTGACAACGAGGGAACATTGGGGAAGAGCTAGAGACTTTAGTAGTTTCTTGTGTGTTTAGAATTTTGTTTTGTTTTGTGTTCTTTCATTTTATTCTTTATCCTGATTATATGATGGAGTTCAGTGAATTGTAAGGGAGGCTATGTGTCAAATTGTGTGTGATCTGCTTGAAGCCTGGTCTCAGTTATACCTGTGTGTTATTTCTGCACCTTTGCATGATGACTTTCCATTACTGCCGATGTTCCATTATCTTAATTTTATTGTGCATTTAATCAAGAGTGATGTGAAATTCTGATACCTAAATTACATATTTGCATGATGTGTTACATGAAACGCAACAATACCACTTTGTAAAATAATGGTAATTTGATGTATATGACTGTTAATTTGTGTTATTGTTGGGTGGGTTTTTTATGACATTATGGACCTTTTTTGTTGGAGGAGGCTCTTGGATTTGAGTTTGGACAAGTTCTGTACTTCCACTACTGCTGTGCAGTGAAGGAAAATTAATTTAAGATTTGCAGTTAAGAGTTGTTATGTGATTTACAGTAAATTAAGGCTGTGGGTGGTAACCTGTGAGCATGTTACAAAGCTTGTAAGTACTTGAGGTTTTGTGTGTGTGTGTGTGTGTGTGTGTGTGTGTGTGTGTTATTTTCAAACAGAAGACCTTTTTTAAGGCACTTACTAGTGAACCGAAACAAAAGTATTATTATGTGATTTCATTCAGGTATCCCAATAGAGTAGTCAGGAAATTGATTATATTATTTCGGGAATTGTCATAAAAAAGTAATAACTTTATTGGGTTAGTTTTTTTTTTTTCAAGAAATATCTCGCTTTTAACTTATTTTCTATTCAAATTATTTTCTTTTTTTTTTAATTAATATTTATTATTAATATTATTAAAGTATTTTTTTTTTTTTGATTTAACTATGCAATCAAGGGTTATGAGTATTCACAAAAAGAATGTACATACTTATGTAATGGAATTGTTTCAAATGACTTGTAATCAATAAAATGCTGGATGTTTTAATTTAATGCTTGTAGATATGATTACTGAATGAAACCTGTATAGCTTTAAAATAGTTAGTTCTCTAACTTAAAATATTCTGGCATTAATTTTGGTATTGACAGACCTTCAAAAACGTTTTATTTCTTGTTTGTGCATGAAGAAGTCGCACAGTTCTTTTACCAGATTTTGGACATATCAAGGTTTCTCACTTAATACATAAATGAAATACTTCCGACTTCTCATGGAAGCAATGTTACTTGTAATTCTTAATTCAGTTTGTTTGTTTTGTATTTTTTAATTTGTAATGAATTTGAGTAATCGTGTTTTATTATATTTTGCTTATTAATTAAGTATTCTCTTTATTATTGAAAGTATATCCCATTATTATTATTATTATTATTATTATTATGAGTGTGTTTTACTTAGCACCAATTACTTTGATTTCTTAACTGTGGATGAGTTTTTCTTCAAATATATTTAATATATGCATGATGTTTTTCAGAGTGGACACTCAATTAGGACAATCACTTCTAATTATTTCAGTATAATATAAATTTGTCAATAGGAATAATGGATTACTGTAAAATTGTTTGTAGCTTTCAGAAAATATAAAGTTGAATTACAGAAGTAAATTCAAATATTGTACAGTTTTATGAAATTTTTTTGTATTTCATTACACTTCTTTTTCATGTGTAAAATTGGTGTCCGTACTGGTTAAATGTTTTTGAAATGTGAAAATACACTTCACACATTGTTCATTGTAAAATTTCAACCTATAAGTTGACATAAACATGTTTACTATTGTAATTATGACAAAAACATTTCAAACAAGAAAAATGCATGCGAGTTTTCAGAGTGAAAATTTGAAGTTTGCTGTGTTTATAGAGTCTTACATTTTCTAGAATGCATTATACTGCACCATTCACAGATACCTCTCCTTGTGCTTTTATTTTTGAAGTAATGCACACACTGTGAATCAACGCTAAAACAGAGGTAAGGTAATTTATATATATTTTTTAATATATCTACAATATAAATATTTTTCATTATTTTCAATTTTATTTGTACAATTGAATTTATGTAACATATTTTGTAATAACTTGTTAAATATAATTCGTTAAATAAGTGAAGACTTGGAGAAAAAAGTTTAATGGTAACAAATTTTTGCTTTTCTGCAAGTGAAGAACAGGTAACTTCTCCCCTTTAAAGATTTTATATTCTCTCCAGCATGAAAATTTATCTAAAGTGTGTGTTTGGTGTGACAGTCAAAAAACCTCAAAGAAGATTTAGAGATATGAATTAGGGGTTTATTTATGTAACTTTTTATGTGTGGAATATTCATTTTGTATAATTGATTTTACTTGATAAGTTTTCAGGTGCAGAGGAGGTATTTAATGTAGTGGTTCCAATCTTCTTTCCCTTATGACATTTCTTGGCCATAATTTTTTCTACATTGAGAGATTTTCCCAATACTACCCCCATTCTTAACTTATCTTAATTCCCCTTGTTGAGTGATTTTGAAATAGTACATTCTTTAAATCATAGTAATGAAATACTTCCAGTTTTGAATTCTTGCTAGTTAGTATCCTTTTCTTCCAATTCACTTGGCTGTTATGAAGTTTCCCTGGTACCTATAAGAAGAGAAATTCACTAATTCAGACTTTTTTTCCCACACTATTCAGTGCTTGGTTAATTATTGGAGTGTCCCTTCTCCCTGCATCACCCAGTATCTACCTGGAGTGCTGTGTGAGTATTTCCATCCCTCAAGTAGGGTATCACGAAGTTTAAGCATCCTGGTGTAAAAAAATTTTATTGTAAATTTATTAGTATGTAAAAATACTTTGCAAATCAGTAAATGGCAGATTAATTAATTTGTTACTATTGAGAACTAAAGTAAAGTTGAGCTATAATCTGTTTAAAGAAGTTAAATTATTTTGATTTTTAAATGTTCTGTGTATTAAGCTGCATGTTGAGTAACTACTGTAATTAATTTGCTTGTAAATAAAATTTATGTTTAGGCACATGCGATTATTGCTCATTCCTTAAAAATGGAATCGGCTACTTGTTTAATGCTAATGCAGTAAATCGTTAACTCAAGTTAAAACTGCTCAATCATATTATAATCGTGCTTATGCTTGCTAATTTATTACATTTGGTAAGTAAAAATGTTGGATATCAGTTTTAGAAATAGTTTTTGCTTCAATTATAAAGAATCATTCTTATTTGTTTCTGTGTTGCAAAAAAAGAATCTTAAAAACTTCCTTAGCTCAAGTATTAGGTTTTGGAGCTCTTTGATGCTGTGATATATATCTTCCTTCACATGGAACTTCATGCTTACTGAATCTGATGAAACCTTGCATGACACATACTAATTTTTAAAAAATCATCTTACATTCCTAATTTTGTCTTTTTCTTATTAACAACTTCATTAATACTAGGTTTTGCACCTAATAACTACATACATCAATGTTGTTTGCTCTTGTACATATATTTGTTGAACATCATTTTCTGGGAAAATGGGAGGATTAATGGTTGATACTTTTGTTTCGCAGTGGCACCACAAGTGGCAACTGACAAATGGTGAAGGATTTGTGGTGGGAAGTGTCGTGGATCTGCAAGATACATGAAGAGCTTATATCTAATCACTTAACGTACCAAAATCTATCATTGTTGATTCCATTTGTTGTTCCCATTAATAGATACACATTACTTATGTTTATTTTATCCTTCCATCTTATAGCGCTTTCTCTAATGACTTTCTTTCCCATAGAATTTCTATAGATATTTAATTTGCTTTTCAGCAAACTCATTGGGAATGGCAAGATGCTGTAGCATGTACTAAAGATTCTGAAGCTTCAGCCGCTTAACTTGCATGTTCTATATTATATTGCTTCCAATGGTTTCTTGAGTTCTAGATATATGAATTTGTGTCACAACTTATAATTGAAACAAGATTATAAATTTCAAACATAAGATTAGAAATTTCAACTTTAATTTTTGTTACATGAAAAGAAATTCAAGTTTTTTTAGACCTAGTACTTAGGAAACCATTGCTCTAACTTTTATTTTATTCAGTTGCAGCAGCATCAAGTAGTTATTTACTTGCTTTTTTTATCGCTAGTTGAAGCATTATTTATGTAGTAGTAATAAAGAAATATTAATCTTTTGTAGAACTGAAAGTTAAATGATGTGCGTGTTTTGTTCCAGTTGGAGAGACTGTTATAGACAAGTGGTAAAGTAACGTGCAGCCTTTGAACAGCAAAGCTTATAACAAGATAAAGCGCTTTCTACTAATCAATGGCTATGACAATAAGCGCATAGTGCAAAACTAAAACATAATCACCACTGGATATTTCAATCATAAGACACCATCTCATGCTTACTTGCCATTCTGTGCTAACAACTATTTTCTTTCCACCATAAATGCATTACCATATCAGTGACTAACATAGTATCCTTTAACCATTATTAAATTATGGGGACAACACTAAATCTGTAGACGAGCAGAAATAACCATCTTATTCTGTTGTCTTCAAATACCTTACCATCATTATACCTTTCCTTATTTACTGCCTATGAATTTCTTGGAGGATTGTCTGTGTCTACATTATTTGTGGAATAAGACTTTTACCAAGTAGTTTGTAGCTGTGGTTTTATTTTTGTCTATCTTTTAAACACAGCACATTAACTGTGAAGATCGTTTATGTACAAGCTCCATTGTCTTCCTTCCAACATAACATGAGGCGTAATCTGAACTTAAACCAGGACTTCTCAGAAGTCTGTGATGGTGTGAGAGTGAATCCTCAGAATATAGATTGTTGAAGAAGGCTGTACCAGTGAAACAATGTGGTAGAAAAATCGTCATAGTAAGTAATTGTGTACATACATAATGAGTAACTCTGATATGAGTGCATTGTTAATGTTGTTGATATTTTGCGCTATCAGTGAACTTAGGACAAGAATCAGTTAAAAGACAAAGGTGAGTCAGGGAATGTGGCTCCTTCTGACAAGACTTTTATGTCTACAATGTTCTTTTTTTTTTCTTTAGTTGGGAGGTTGTACAAAATATGTACATAACAATAGTATTGCGGAAGAGAGTCTTAATGGTTGAATAAATGTGTTAGTATTGTATTTCTTAAGAATGTGTCTCTACTTGTGTTTTTACTTATTCGTGTCCTAATGTTCATAGTTCACTCTACAATGACATGAACAGTTAGGCACTCTGCTGCTGGGCGAAGTTTGTTAATTACTGAAATAAAACTCTTTTATCCCCTATTGTTATGTGCAGAGAACGTGACTTAAAAGTTAAGTTTTGTACAAGAAAATCCAAGGAAATGTTAGTAATAAAGCCTTGTATTGGGTGAAATATTGTGTTAAACATTTCTGTTTTCAAATTACCTTATCATATCCTCTAAAGAAGTTTCCTTATGCCATTGCAGAAATTAACCTTCGTACAATATTTCCAATCGATTCATGAAAATGCTGGATTGCCGTTAATAGAAAAACAGTGCATTTGAATCATTCTTTCTTTGACTATCTTAACTAATTACTGCCAGTTCGTAGAACTTTCTTAGATTTAGATGAAGTAGATGTTTTTTGATGTATAATTTTATTTCTCTATATTGAATTCAATACTTACATTAGAAAATACAAAAAATAGATAATTTTTTCATGTTACTAACATCATTTTTTAGCTTGTGTTCTTTATAATTTATAGAATATAAATTTGTGCCAGTAAGAGTGGTACAATTTTCGGCCATTCTGTTTTATGTTTGCTCTTTTGTTAGTCTTCTCAATTTATGGAGAGTTGCGTCAAGTCTTTTAGTTTGTTCTGACAACAACTGTATTCGTATCTTATTGGCTTTTATCTGATTTTCCATATCCTTAACTGGATTTCCATGTACTAGAACAGAAACACAGTCTATTATATTTATATATAAAACTTGAAAATATTGATTATTATTATTCACCTTCAACTTGAATTTGAACATTTGTGTCTGGATATTCTAACAATAACTTTTCCCTCTCCTTTTTTTGTTGAAGTTCTTTTTGTAGATTTTCATTTGTCACTGTAAGAGCATGTACTTGAAGTTCTGCATCATTTAGATTTGATTGGAGCTGATCTTTCTCTTGCTTTGAATCACATGAAATTAAAAACAACATATCTTTTATTAGTTATTTGTTTAATTTTCACATTGTCATTTAAGTATAAATATGATTTGTGTTTAATGAAACGTTGGTTAATATGAAGCCAGAAATTAATTATCTTGATTTGAATGACGGTTGTTAAGGAATTTCAGTCAAATTGCTGTAAATGAAGGAAAAATCCCCTAAGGTATATAATTTGTAATGAAGTATTTCATGTTTTAAGTATCATTAATGTATTATCTAGTTGTAGTGTAGTGTCAAATATTTAAGAACATAAAATTTGTGGAACACCTACACTGATGATTCTCTTAATAATGAATGCCAATTAAATCTATTTATGAGAAGATATATAATTGAGTAAAATAATGAAAAAAAAATTATCGATTCTTAGAAAAATTCACCTCACCTCATGAGCTGATAATCTGTATTAAATTTGTTATTTGCAATATGGTTTCATCAAGTGATATAGTGTCTGTATTTTACACAAGTATGAACTTTATACTTATTGAACTGTTCTCTCTTCGGGTTACAAGATGTTTTACTTAAAGAGTTGCTTAGCTGCAAATTTATCTCATAGCAAATCAAGAATTTAATTTATTTTTTATCCAATCTTCAATTAAAATTTTACATGTCAAATCATATTTTATAGAAAATGTCTATTGTTTGAAGAACTGGACAATGTCTCAAAACTTATTGTAAGAAAAAATTTAGCATAAATTAATGAACAAACTTTTTTTCTTAAGGGAATTTAAATCCAATTTTGCTTAGTACATTTTCATCGGTTCTCTAATATGATAACTAGTTAATTAGTTATTAAAATATCTCAAGTTTTTTATTTATAATGGATTCTTAAGTGGAAAAGCTTGTCATGTGAAATCATATGGTAGTCACAACCATATTGAGACCAGTCAAATAGTACCTTTCACCTTGCATTTAATGGAGTAGTTATGATTTTCAATATGTTTTCTGTACTCAAAGCCTGATGATGAATCCAAGATTTTAACCTCAACTGACTTTGGAAAGTATTGGAAAAATAACAAAATGTTTTACTTTTTTGGTGTACATTGATTTAAGCCCTGAAGCTGGGTTTTTGAAGTAATAACTCCTGTTCTTACTTAAATCACTATTATTTTACAACAAAGTAAGACCTGAATGTTTTGTCAGTACCTAATAGTATCTGACATATAACTTAAAATTTTTGCAAATTTTTCACACACTACCCTTTTTAGAGATTTTATTACAGATTATTACCAAAGCATTGCTAAGTAATAATAGTCTGTAATGTTATACTATATTGAAACACATTCTGGGTAAAATATGAAGTATTCATAAGATGTGTATTTTTTTTAAGATAACATGAGAAATTAAGGGCAGAAGAGCCTTCTAAGTTGGCCACACCTGTTAAGTCCACCTATGTATTTTTTTGTCTATTTCCAGTGCTTTCAGAAATCAGCCAAGGTCAAGAATTGATTTCATCACCGGGCCTTGAGCATATAGAACATACCAAAGAATGTACTACCTTTCTTGATGCAAGATACCTGTTTCTTTTGACAACAACTATGAATACTTTAACTCACAACTTCCAAGCACCTACTCGTGGAGGAGTGTTTGCAACGTAAACAGCCAGGTGAAAATTGTGACAGATTGGGACTCGAACTCGAGACCTAAGCTCGAACTCAGGTTCGAGTCCCGGTCCATCGCAATTTTCACCTGGCTGTTGATGTTGCCAACTATGAATACTAGTGCACAATCAGGGATTCCATGGTTTCCTCATTCCCTTTAGAATAAATATTGGAGTAATTAATACCTTGGTAATGCCCCAGAATCTGCATATGATCATTCCCTTTAAACTCTTTCTCTCAGGAAACCTCAAAAAGAGCGGACCTTGATAGCTGGTGCCATGGAGACATCATTAAAAGCTGTAAAGAAGATTGGTCATAGCCACTATGGGGTTACTGTGGCTATAAAATGTGGTTTATTTAATGGTAGGCCAGGAAAACCTATTCTTTGGATGGAGAATATTATCTTGTGTTGTAGGTAGTTCTTGACCTTATGTGGGCTGCATTGATATAGTCTTTTATCGTTCACATTAGTGAACTTAAACTTTTTCTTTTAAATTTCTATGAAATAATTTCATGTTATGAAAGATTATATCATCTTCAGGTAATTCAATTGAATCCAGAATCTCAGTGGCTATACTTTGATGGATGCATGAGGTCTTAAATCTATTAATTTTTGGAACTAAAAGTTTAAAATACTTAGTTCTGTATTTATTTGTGTTTAGAAATATGCACATATTATTGACAATAGTCAAAGATTCAATGTATAATATTGAATATAATTACTGATTACTGAACATTCCTTTTCTTTTTAATTTCCTACACACCTGTGAATGGAGGGAATTTATAAATATAACTTTCTTTACCAGCGCAAAGCTTTTCTCTGTAACTGTTTTGTGCAGTGTATAACTAAGAATTAGTTAACGATTTTGTTTAGGAATGATTCATAACTTAATGGTATTTTACCAATATTCCTTCAAATGATGGCTGATAGAGGTAGGTGTAAGGTTATATAAGGAGAATGAGTAGTTTAACTATATTTTTTAAATCTTTTTGTTAATTTAGTTTATTTCTTTGAAGTAGAATGATCTTCTGTTGCAGACTATTTATTGTTCACTCTTGTTACATGTGCATGTCAACTACACATGTAAAAGGTTTAAAATTCTAAAAAGTTTATCATAATGCAATATTTAAAACATACATATAAACATGACATTTTGTCTCGTGTGGGACTTCATCAGGTGAAAGACTACAACATACGGATTGTCTGCAATAGATCATTCTACCTACAATATTATTAGTAGCACATGTATATACAACTATTAGTTTATTTCATTTTTTCAGAGACTCGATTTGATGACTATGAAAATGTCATACTGATAATGAGGAAAAATGCATTTTAATCATTATCTTGTACCTACATTAGTTATGAACATGAGTACTGAATTAACTTTCATTCCTCCTCCATTGTTAAACTTTATTTTGTCCCATTTGTTTATTAATTATTCATCTTATTATTAATGTACTGCATTTTCCTGTTTGTGAACATGTGCTTGCTCACTCAAGAAAATACAATTATCTATCCAGTATAGATCACTCTCAATGTATAATTATTACAATTTTTAGAGTTGTTCTTGTCAGTTGTTTCCACCTATTGAATCCCTCCAAAATCATTGTGCCATCATTGGTTATATGCCATGAATTCGATACCCCATATGAAAACTTTTCATTCATTGTGAGAGCAGCCTTCAGAAGTACATATTCTCTAGTATATTTCAACATTTATTTGAATTTATTACCTTAGTCTTGTCAATATGGTCCATCATTGTATTTAACTTTGAATTTGATTCAGTTTGCTTTTCTCTTTCATTTCTGATAATGACATCTCTTTTTTCAATTTCAGCCTCGAACATTTCTTCTTTTGCTTGCAAAGTGTTTTGAACTTCTTTCAATTGAAGTTGTAAGTCTGATTTTTCTCTCTCTGTAAAAGAAATGAGTTTCTTCCACTCTTCTCTAATTTCAGCACAGATGTAGAATGTATTATAATCTTTCAGTCCAATTTCATGAGCTAATTTTCTTAGTTCTGATTCTACTGCTGCATTTTTTTCGATAGAATTTTTGAGTTCCATTTCTATGAAAATTGAGAAACAATGTCAATAAGCTTTCTTAACAAGATCTTGACTGACTCGTTCACTGATTAAGCCTAGCAAAAACTATTAGGATTACATTTTTCAACAAAGTTCTGTTCTGTTACTCAGTGGAGGTTGTTCAAATTTTCAATTTTTAAATGAAAAGGAAGATACTCACTTGAATTTTAAACATAATGATTCTTTAATTTAAAAGTAATTCGAAGTTTTTTAAAATTTTGACATATGAGTGGAAAAGGCTGTTTCAACTAGAAATATAAATTTCTTTCATTTTCTCATTAACCAGATTATTGTTTCACCTCAACAATTTTTTAATGAATATAAAAAAACATTTTCTAGGTTGTTCATAATATGATCTGGGGAAAATGAAATTTCATCGTAAGACAACAAGATGCCAATGGCAAATGTTATTGCTTTGGAATTCTCAGTTTTGTAGTCAGTCACCACCATCAAGAAAACAAGTCAAAACTTCAAATATTGACTACCGTTAATATTCATGAATATTATAGTGTGACAATAAATTTTATTACCTGAAGTTATTTTGTCTTTTATGGTGAAGTAATAATTAAAATTATATATATTGTGCTGGTAAAATTTATTTCTTTGCTGAATAAAACATTCTGTTATTACATAAAACATTAATGCATTGATTACAACGTAGAATACTTCTTCTGGACAAAATGAACAATTTGTTTAAACAAGTTTTACTAAAATGGAAAAAGTGTACAGAAACATTTTGTGTAATACCATACATATTTTTTTTAGATCAGCAGTTCTTAAACAGTTAACAAAATTGCTGGGGTAGTTCATAATTCTTCCTAGGTGTCAGCCACTTTCTGTTATCGTATTGTGTTAGATTCTAAAATTAAGTACAATATTGTCTTTTTACTTCATTGTGATATTTTAATTGTTTCATCTATGGGGAAAGTCTAAATGTTGAATGAAGTAGCAGTATTCTCCTATCTGTTAATAGTGTGATGTCTTTCACACGAGTTAAAAGATATGCAGACAGCCTTTTTCTGTTCTCTTGTGTTGATTCAAAGCTTAGAAGGTAGAACATGAATTGTATTTTTAGGCTTGGTTTTAAAATGAAGGTTTTTTGGATGAACATGAAATTAAACTGTTAATTTCAAATTACACATATTGAAATCCAAAGGAACTGTTAACTTACACTTCATAAGGTTGTTTAACCACTACATTGCAATATACATACCTTTGGCAACATACTATTATTAAGGTTTTCATGGCAAGAGCATGGTTGCAAAGTTGTGTTTACTTAATTCGATTGTTTTAAAGAGTTGTAAATTATTTCAAATATTTATTGCTAGTGACTATTTAGGTGTGTTTTACATTGTATTTTTTCTAGTGTACATTGTATTCAGTAGATAAGTAATTTACTTAATGGGATTATAAGTAGTGTATTCTTTACATGAGACTCGAGACATAAGAAACTTAGCGCATGGAAGGGGTGGGGCCAGGGGTGAAAGAGAAAAGAAGTCAGGAGACTATCAGGGATGGGAAGGATGGAAATTCGCTAATGGACACCATACCACTTGTACAGCACTATGCTCCCTCTTACAGGAATAAAGTACATCATTTGACAAAAGAAAAATCAGGTAAAATATACCACCCTTCCTTATAGCATGTGTTAAACATTGCAGTACAAGTCTCCACTTGTAACAGTTGTATTGTAAGTGTGTTCACCATGTCAGATGACACTTGTGTGTATTTTTTATTTCCAAGTTCTTTTTTATAATTAACAAAAATAGATAATTAGGTGTTGAGATGAAGAAGGTCTGCATAAATTGTTTTCAACAATTCCTAGTTTATCAATCTTAGCCAGAAAATAGTTAACTAGATAACTGCAAGGCTGTCCCAAATGGTGATTTGATGTACAATATACTTTTTTCTGGATTTCCCAACTTGTTTGAAAGATATATGTACAAACTTAGTCATTACTCTATTCAAGGATTATGTACCTCTAATATCACTATAATAAAGCTTCACACAGATTACAACAGAATAATATGTAAAGATAATTGCCTTCATACGTTTCTTGTAATTTGAAAACAAATTTTTCCAGAGATCAGTTGCTTCATTTCTGATTCACTATTTGAGGAGAAACTTAGGATCAAATAGAGGCTAAGGTGTATTTAAACAAGTACTAATTTAAAAACACATGGGCCTATTTACGAAATAAATTTGCTAGAGGTACAGTTAGATACAACAGTAAGGTGTATATCAGTACTATGTTTCACTAAACAATGGTTGTCAGACACTCAAATTAACGTCACATCACTACCAGGGTACTATCTAGTAGGATTTTATTGCTGTAAAATAGATAAACATGACAAAAATAAGCATCACGCATATGGAGGTTCTTGTATTTTCCTAAAACTTAACACAGATTTTAACTAATTGTTTAAGGACTCAAGACTTTTTGAGTGTACTATAGTTGAAATCCTTGCTTTAAAGATATTTATTTTAAATATTTACAGAGCACCTGATGGAAATCTTGAAACCTTCAGAAAAAAACTAGAAACAGTTCTTAACAAACTGACAAAAAACAAGAACCATTTTATCATTATTTGCGGAGATCTGAACATTGACTTTTTACAAACAAACATCATCATCATTGAACATGAACGAGAAAAGTTCATACACCTAATGAAATCATTTAATTAGGAAACCATAATAAACAAACCCACAAGAATAACAAATAGCACTCAAACAATAATAGACCAAATGCTAATTGACAGGAGCACACACATTTATATTGCCTCTACATATGATACGGGACTATGTGACCATAACGCACAGATCCTCTCACTTAAAACATACTCCCAAAAGCCCCCCGTAGTAACTAGCAGAAGAATATATAACTACAAATTTAAACATACTTCTAACACTTCTAAATAATGAAACATGGACTCAGGTTTATGAAACTTCTAATGTGGATTGCAAGTACAACAAATTCTTCAACCATTTATTAAATTATTTTGACATATCCCATCCATGTAAGCGACAAACACAAAAACCACAAAGTAAAAAACATTGGCTGACTAAAGGAATCAAAACATCATGTGAACAGACGAGATGACTCATATGTTAACTAAACAACCATCATGTCTCATTCAACTCAAATCATATTACAAACAATATACAGTAGTGCTTAAGAAAGTAGTAATTAAAGCCAAGCAGGTGACGAATGGCAAATACATAGAGAAATCTACCAACAAAATGAAAGCTATATGGAATATTGTTAAGCAGACCACTACACAAGTAACCAATAAACAACAATACATAGAATTGATACAAGACGATAACAAAATAGTTGACACCATTGAAGTTGCTAATACACTCAACCAGCATTTCACAGGCATAGCCAACCAACTACAAAATAAGCAAAACACAACCATGCTACAAGCTCTACAAAATGATATTCATGTAACATCAATGTATATCAGGGAAACAAATGAGGAAGAAGTCCTTCAGATAATTAGTAAAATGAAAAACAAAACATCCTCCAGAATTGATGATACACCAGACACAGTCATTAAAAAAATAGCAATGTACATAATCAAACCACTTACTTGTATAACAACCCAAGGTATCTTCCCACAGATTTTTAAAACTGCTATCATAAAACCTCTTCACAAAAAAGGAGACAAACTATAGGCCAACATCATTTCTCACAGGTTTCTCAAAAATAGAAAAACTATTTAATAACAGTTTAAAAAGCTTCTTAACATGTAACAAAATTATTACAGATTCCCAACATGGATTTAGAGAAAAAAGATCTACTGAAACTGCCCTATTCGCTTTTCTCAATGAAATTTTGATTGCTCAAGAGCAGAAAGAAATCCCTGTTGGATTATTCTTAGATCTCACAAAAGCTTCTGATATAATTAATCATGAAATTCTCCTCAGTAAACTTGAAAAACATGAGATTCAGGGAATAGGATACTACTGGCTAAAGTCATATTTATCTGAAAGACCTCAANGCAAATAGTACAAGTATCCTACCAGCATGAAAATCAAATAAAACATCACAGGTCTCAGCCCATGCATGTCACTCACGGAATTCCTCAGAACTCCACCCTGGGACCCATACTATTTCTTTTATATATTAATGACATCCCATCCATCATCAAAAACCTCAAAATTGTACTTTTTGCTGATGACACAAACATCTTATTCCGTGCCAAAACTGCTGAAAACTTACTTAACACTACCAAATCCACTATCGCCACCCTATTCCAATGGTTCCAACAAAATAAACTCATAATAAACATTGACAAAACTTGCATAGTTTCCTTCCATAATCCTCATTCATCTAAACAGTACACACCTAACATTGAATTTAATGGTAACCACCTCATCTTTAAACAAACAACACAGTTTCTGGGACTTACTATACAAGATAACATGAAATGGAACTGTCACCTAGAAACACTGAATATGAAACTCAGCACAATAAACTATGCCATCTGAGTTCTCACAGCAAATTGCATTCTTTTCAATCCCGACTCTATTAGGGCTAGGGTATCTATCATTTTCCTCCCAGGGGACTTACATCTAGTAAAAATGTGTTTGGCAAACATGGGGTACCGAGCTGAATCTGGCATTGCTTCCACTTACTTGTGATAAGCTCCTTCCTTTCTCTTTCCTGACCTTCTTTTCGATCCCAAGGCTATTAGAGCTAGGGTATCTTTCATTTTCCTCATTTTTGTCCTTAATGTTTTGATGTATGTTTTGATATATGTTTTGGTATGTTGTAATTCAGGAGGGTTTTTAGTGGGTATGGTTGAGTCATTCGGTGAGTCCCACACGCGGGGAGATTCATGTTGGCTCTCCCTAGTGCGCAACTGCATTTTCCCTACCTGTACATGTTTTTAGGGTTCCAATGACCTTTGATGTCAACAAGCCGTACAGCCCCACAAAAGAAAAAGAAAAAAATTGCACAACAGATACCCTTTGAACAGTATACTATGCAAATGTCCACTCCATTCTAAAATATGGTATAATATTTTGGGGACAAGCACCAGAAACAAAACAAACTTTTAGTTTACAGAAGAGAATAATACAAACAATTACGAACACTAATAAACTTTCTACGTGTAAACTATTATTTGAAAAGTTGTAAATACTTCCACTGCCATGGATGTACATTTTTTAAACTTTGAACTTCGTAAAACAGGATCTACTAGACAAAGGACCACTCTACAAATTTAATTCCTCTGTTCATATTCACAAAACTAGACCGTCCGGAAATATCCATCTACCACAGATAACATCCACTCTTAGCCAAAAAAGCACTCATAATGCAGGTATACACCTATATAATGCATTACCACTAAACCTAAAAACTGAACCCAATACACTGAACCCATTCAAAACAAAAACTCAAACAATTCTTACAACAGAAACTCTACTACACTGTACAAGAATAACTAATATATGATATACAATCTGTTGCAGGTAATCATTAGAACAAAGGTGCAGAAGGTGACCCATGATGCAGGAAATGATCTAACAGCATTAAATTACACTGTTTTAGCATAAATATAAACCTTGACATAAATTAATAAAATAAAAGTAAAATAATATAATTCCTACCATAGACATCTAATAACCCTAGCCTAAATAAATATCAATATTCTGTAATAGTAGTAAATAATTGTATTTTATGTTAATTTCTACTTAGCCTAAGTCAAATGAATATGGTTAAATGTATCAAAATTATTATAATGTTGCTATTCTTATATGTAAGTATTATTGTTATTGTTGTTAGTACTGTGACTCGCCATTCATCATTGTTATGATCTATGTGGTTCAATAAAATATGATGATGATAATTCATTTTCTTGGAGATATACATCTGGTACATGATGAGTGAGGGGCCATTATGGCATACCTCTCTCCGTGCTAATCTTTTATGTTTAACACAGTGCACACTACTCTACAAGTTTCTAAAATAACTGATTTCTGTGTTTTAATGATCATTTCAGTTGAGTTTAGTCCTATTTTTTCAAGGTATTGTCTAAGATTCTTATTTACTAAACAATTTGCTGTAATAACTATAGGAATGATATCTATGGAATTAAGTCTGTACATTTCATTGAACTCTATAGGTAGGTATTTGGATATTTTTTCTGATTCAGCTTTATTGATGTTGTGGTCTGCTGGATGAGTGACATCAATGAGAAATGCAGATTTTTCTTGTAAGTCATGGAGGAGGATGTCGGATTTGTTGGCAGTAATTGTTTTGTCAGTATGAATAGGGATGTCCTAGTACAATCTTGTTCTCCATGGTAGGAGGAGGACGGTAGTCATAATAAGGAGATTTTTGGTTTTCTAGTAGAAGTCCTGTTTTTATTGTTTGAGCCTGGTGAATTATATTTGCAGTTAGGTTGTGGCGATGTAAATATTCTGTATTAGCCAGATTTGAACATCCAGTTATTAGGTGATCTATTGTTTCTGAGATTCGTTGACATATTCTGCATTCATCATTTATGTCTAGTTTTTCAATATATCTTTTGTAATTCTTAGTGGCGACAACCTGATCTTGAATTGCATGAATAAAGTTTTCAGTCTCACCATATAGAGACCCATCTCTGAGCCAAAGCGTCGATGCGTCTTTGTTAGCATTGTTGAGAATGGGGAAATCTTCCATGGAGACCTTTTGACTTCCATCCTTCAATCCTTTCACCGGTTGTGGTGATAGTGGGATAATAATTGTCATCATTCAGATTAAGAGGAGAGAAACCTTTGTCTGATATGCATGCTGCATTGTGAAAAGGTGATGTTGTGGCTCTGGAGAGAAAATATTCTTTCATGGTAGTCATCTGTCTATTGCAGAGTAATTGAAAGTCTAAGAAGCCTCTTCCACCTTCTTTCCGAGAGAGATAGAGTCGTTCTACAGCTGAGTGAGGGTGATAAAATGTGAATTTTGTGAGAATTTTACATACTAGAATGTTAAATTAAATAATAATAATAAATTTATTGTCAAAAAACAGTACAAACTGCGTATGACCACGTGGAGGACAATAAACAAATTTACTCTCCGGAAGCAAGCAAGGGACCATCCCATCAATTCCGATCAAAGGCCCTAAGGCAGAGGCGGATTCAAAAATTTCAGCAAAAGTTCCTAAATAAGATAAAAAGTTAGTTGCAAGTTATAATACATATATAATGTCAATATGTTTGTAATTTAACGCAAATATGTTTGTAAATTTACATGTACAAGTTATTATCGAACTATAGATTATTCTGAGTATAGT
>NNCF01131292.1:674832-740632 GCA_002313205.1 Laupala kohalensis | reverse complement strand
TGACTTCACTGGCGTTAGTTTTGGAAGTGAACATAGAATTGGGTACGTGGGTGGATATAATTGGAGGACATTGATTTGGATATATTGAATTCGTTATTTTTCTAACTGCTGAGAAGTGAGAATTAAACAAATTTGCGATGTCCTGAGGATTTGTTACGATTTTGCTATTGTTTAGTAAAGAAACATTTTCTTCGCGATTTTCAGAAGTTGACGTGTAATTTTTAACAATATTCCACATGGCTTTCATCAGGTTGTTCGATTTTAGTATATGCCTGCGTTTTCCATTACTTTAGCTGCATAGACTACTTTTCGAAGAATAGTCTTATATTTACGAAAATAATTATGGAATTCGGGTGGTTGGTTATAGCGTTTTGAAAGATAATATAAACGGCGTTTGTTTTTTGAAGAAATTCTTATCCCTAGGGTGATCCATCTATTGTATTTTTTTGTGTTAATTAACTTGCGTTTTATGGGAAAGCTAGAGTTGTAATGTTTTAGGAATATTGAGATAAATACATTGAATTTGTCGTCGGTGTTTTGGCAATTGTAAACATCTTTCCATGTTTCTTCACGCAAATAATTTATAAATATGGATTTATTTATGTCATTAAACTCTCTTGTAAATTTGTAAAGGATTTGAAGTGGTTTTAGTTTATTATTAAGTCAATACTTGAGCGAGGTGAACACTGTATCCGGCGATAAACACTTCAGAGAGATTCGAGATTCCATTGTTGACTATAATTTGATCTAGCAATGTTTGCGATGAGCCGGAGAGGCGTGTGGGGTCGTTTATCGTAGTAATAAGGTTGAAGGTGTCGATAAGATTCTTGAATCGATTAACTGGTGAATGTGCAGAGTCGGATGTACGCAGGAAATCGATGTTGAAATCGCCACATATAACGATAATTTAGTAGATTTATGTGTGATATGTTTTAAAACAATTAGTTCTATATGTTTTAAAACAATATGTTTTAAAACCAAAGTTCCGAAAAAATATGTGAAGATCTGATTGAGGTGGTCTATAAATACACAAAACAACAATACCGGTGTCGGTAAGATTAACTGCAGAAAATTCGAACACACTATCTACGCAGAAGTTCTCGTAGTCTGTCAGTGGAGAAGTTAAAATATCATTACGAACGTAGATACATGTACCTCCGTGGGGATTTTTGCCTTTAAAATTTTGCCGACAGTAAGAACTTGCTAAATAATAATTAGAAATAGCAGTATCGTTGATGTTGTTAGTTGAAAGCCAATGCTCTGTGAGGCATAGCAAATCGAATCGACTTTCGTGTACCAGAATTTCAATGTCTGTCAATTTGTTTGAAAGGGATTGGACATTATGATGAAATATAATTATTTTATTTTCGCAAAAAGTTTGTGACTCACGAGAAATGGAATCGACGTTAGATTATGGAGAGGAATTTGAAATTGGTACAGCTTTTAGTTCCGGATCAAGCCCGCACACTGCACCTGAACGCGATTGTCACCTTCGAGTACCACATCGAACTCCTGGGCGCAAGTTGTAACTGTGTATGGGGGCGGCAGGAGGAATAGATGAGGACGTGCGAGATGAGTAAGCAGTAGGTGAAAGAACGGGGAAAAGAGAAGAAATGGGTGTCGAAATAGGAAGAGGAGATGGTGATGAGGTAGGAGCAGGAGGAGGTGTAGGAGTGGGTAGTGGGGCAGGTGGATGATGTGAGGTCAGATGTGAAGCTAGAAGAGAACCGAAGTGCTGTTTCCCAGACGGTCTCAGGTGTAAACCGTGCTGGGTAAAGTCCTTGGCAGTCAGGTGTGGTTGCAAATCAAAAAATGTGATTTTTGTGTCTGCCAGGTGATGTATTAGGGAGATGTTTGCCAGGTTAATTTCGTGGTTTATTTGTGGAACGTTGAAGCGTGGAGGCAGGCTGGAGAGCACTATGTTCGTGTGCAAGGAGGTCATTTTTAGTTTTTGTAAAAAACACGCCCCTAGAAAAGACCTAGAGAACCTGTATAAGAAATCCGCCTCTTCCCGAAGGAAAAACGGAGAAAAATCCGGGCCAGGATTTTTATTTAAGGTTATTTAGATCTGTTTGGGACTATGGCACTATTCCGAACGAATACGTAAAGACTGGTATACACCACGTATTAATTGCTCTGATTTTGTTCTTGGCAATGAGTTCGTTTTTTTTTGTTTTTTTTGGTGGGGCTTTAGGGCTCGTCAACATCGAGGTCATTAGAGCCCAACAACATCGAGGTCATTAGAGCAATGAGTTCGGTTTTAGGATTTTCCGGAGGCGAAAAGTGAAAACGTTTTCCAATTCTTGTTTACTGGCCTTGTTGTTCAGTGACAGTGTTTGTTTGAACTGGCCTTGTTGTTCAGTGACAGTATTTGTAGGTGTTGTCGGAGATTCGATATTTGAACTGTTCATCACTTTCTAATAATTTGAGGGTATTTGGCTCATTTTTTATCTCTCCTTTTATTACTCTTTACTACTTATTACTCCTTTTATTAAATCTTTACCCCAGGTTTCTCTTTCTTTAAACGGAACACAATTAAAAACTGTTACGAATACAAAATTCTTAGGTCTCCATATTCAAGACAACCTCAAATGGAATTCTCACATTGACAATCTTAATACCCAATTAAGTAATTTGTGTTACGCATTCCGAATCTTAGTTAACGCAGTTAGTCCACGTATTTCCCGTTGCGTATATTTTGCAAACGTTTACTCCCATTTACGTTACGGCATTACCTTCTGGGGTAATTCCGGTCAGAGTATTCAAACTTTCAGAATTCAGAAGAGGATAGTTCGGATAATTTGTAAATCTCACCCCCGAAACTCTTGTAAACCTTTATTCAAGGAATTAAATATCTTAACACTTCCCTGCATTTATATTTATGAAACGGTCGTGTTTGTTAAGACCGAATTACTGAAGTGCCACCCTTTCTTTATACGAAACAGTCTCGTTCACGAACACTATACACGCAATACTAGTAATATTCATCGCCCTAGAGTGTCAACCATTCTTTGCCAAAAAGGACCTGATCATTCGGGAATCGTTCTATATAATTCCCTGCCCAAGAATATAAAAGACATTATGAAATTGACTCTGTTCAAATCAGCGGTTAAAAACTACCTCCTGCACCAGTGCTTCTACAATGTAAAAGAATTTATTGATTTTAATAAAATATAAATTCGTCTTGTACTTAATCACGCCATTGCTGTAGTACTTTTTAAACAACTTATAACAATTTCAAAAACTATTTTCTTGCATGATTGTGTTGTCTTATGGCTCATATTAATTTAGTTTTATGTGTACTCAACATTGGCACGGTTGTGTACATAAATTCTGTAGCCCCATCCTGGCCCGGGTTTTTCTCCGTTTTTCCTTCTGGTAGAGGCGGATTTATCATACAGGTTCTCTAGGCTTTGTCTAGGGGCGTGTTTATTGTAACAATAAATCGTGAATTTAGTGTTATTTCAATTCTTATGATTTTTAAACACTATACTCAGAATAATCTATAGTTCGATAATAACTTGTACATGTAAATTTACAAACATATTTGCGTTAAATTACAAACATATTGACATTTATAACTCGCAGCTAACTTTTTATCTTATCTAGGAATTTTTGCTGAATTTTTTGAATCCGCCTCTGCCTTAGGGCCCTTGATCGGAATTGATGGGATGGTCCCTTGCTTGCTTCCGGAGAGTAAATTAGTTTTTTTCCCTCCACGTGGTCATACGCAGTTTGTACTGTTTTTTGACAATAAATTTATTTATTTATTTATTTATTACTTTTAAAGTAGCACATTTCTCAATACCAAATTTAATTTGAACATGGTAGTGATATTCAGGAGACTGGTTAATTCGGTTTCATTTCTAGCATATAACTTCAGATCGTCCATGTACATCAAATGGTTAACAGTGTGCAACCTTTTCCTTTTGTCCGTGAGTTTGCAACCAAGGCCTGTTTCACGTAACAAGTTAGATAAGGGGTTTATGGCTAATCAGAACCATAAAGGGTTCCACGTGTCTCCCTGAAAGATGCCTCGCAAGATACGAATAGGTTTAGATTTCAATCTTCTGTTTCCATCTGTTAACACAAGTTCTGTGCACCATGACCTCATTAGGCACTTCAGTACTTCAATGACGCTCTCATGTATCCCATATATTTATAAAACTTTGAGAAGCCAACTACGAGGCACTGAGTCGTAAGCTTTCTGGTAGTGAATCCAGACAACTGATAGGTTTCTTTTCCTTTTCTTCACTTGTCCTCCAATTATTGCATCTATAACCAACTGTTCCTTGCGTCCTACAGTCCCCTTACGGCATCCTTTCTGCTCCTCGCCAAGAATGTTTTCGGAAGTAAGGTGTTGCTCAATCTTGTGGGCCAGTATTGAAGATATAATTTTGTACAGTGTATTTAAGAATGTGATTGGTCAATAGTTTTTTGGATCTCCAGTTTCTTTGTTCTATGGTTTCAAATAGGTAATCACTTGGAAAATGAATGAAGGGACATCTGAGGGGTCATGAAACATGTTATTGATTATGTCTAGGAGAGGAATATGGAATGTAACGAAATACTTCCACCAGAAATTTTGAATGCTATCCGGGCTAGCCGCTTTCCAGTTGTTCAATTTATTCGTTACCATTTTGATATCACAGGAGGTTACAGTGGGGTTTTGCATAATTGATGGGCACTTACGGGATTCTTCTTCTATCCAATCGGCTTTAAGATTATGATTAATGGGATTGCCCCATAATTCATTCCAGTATTCTTCAACAAGCTTTAAAGCTGGTGAGTTGCCTTGAAAGTGTGTCTCAGATAGACCGTTGTGAAATTGTCGCTGGTTTAGACCAAACCTCCTATTTTCGGATTTTCTCTTGTTTGATTCATTGTACCGTCTTAGTCTTTTCCCAAGTGTTGCAATTTTTTGTTTTAGCGTGTTAATGTGCAGGTCTAATTTTTCATTAAATTCAGGTTCCTCTTTTCGTAATCCTTGTGCTTTTAATATGTGGTATACTCTATCCCTTAGATGTTGCTTGCACTGGTCTTTTCAAACGGAGAGTTTTGTTATGTCACTTCTGAGAGTTTTCAAACGGAGAGTTTTGTTATGTCACTTCTGAAGTGTTTAATCTTATACTCAATTCTTCTTTCCATTTAGGCACTGATTTTTCTGTTCTGATTCGACTTTCGGGTTTTGTTGCTTTGTTAATGTTTTGTATATTTAGCACAGTCATAGCAGCACAATAAGCATGAAGTTGAAGGGATTCTAAATTACTTATTGTTACAGATTTAAGATGATCATTAATTATGTCTAAACTTTTGAATGTGGTCTTGTAAGGGTATAACTTGGGTAATGGTTTTCTTTTGTTTGGATCTGTTCCACTGTATAGTGTAATATTTCTATCTAGGTCTGTTTTTATTCTTGTCCGTAGTTCTAGAGACAAGCTGTCTTCTCCCATTTGCATGTTAGTTTCTTGTTCTGAACTGTTATTCCTATCAGATTCAAGTATTTGGGTTTGGGTATCATTTGGGCTTGGTACAACAATTTGAGTTTGAGTACTATTAAGGGTAGGTCCAGCTTTAAAGTGTTCAAGATAGATGTTACTTTTAATTTGATTTTGTTCTCTAATAGTGATAGCTGGTTTGCTGACAATATATCTATACCTGTCACAAATACTCTGTTCAGTGAACTTAAGTCAGGACGAGGATTTATGAAGGCTTTGTACATTTTAACGCGATAGTTGGTCTTGTTTTGTTCACACTGTGTAGCTATATGATAAGCCCACACTACATCACAATTATCAGTATGGTTCCATTTAAAGCGGGTTTTGGCAGAAGTATTGTTAGGGCCTGTAGTCTTCAATGGCTGAGGCATACTAACTTGAGTTACTTCTGTGCTCTGTTGTTCCGAGTTTTGCGTTCCAGTAGCACATTCGGGTTCGCCCCAAATCTCCCACACTGGTGGTTTACATGCTGTCGCACTCAGCACCAGCTTCAAGTACGCCCTGACGATCCTCAGGCAGCGGTCGTTTCCTTAATTCATACATTTCTTTGACTCCATATTTCATGGGTGTTGTCTTTTAGACCTACGACCAGGTGGTTTTCTGTCAGGGCTGTCTCCCTTAGGAAAGTAGCCTTCTCATACGGCTTCGACGCTTCCCTCGCCGATAGTAAAGGGAAAGAATGGAACAAAGGATGCGGTAAAGGTTGAATGATATGTCGGAACAATTCAAGGTGGTTCAAAGGATAACTTAGGGTTGGTGCATGCTCCACGCATACGTGCAGTGGTGGTACTTCCCAGGACGACTGTGGGATAACAGTCTACCACCTCTCAAGTCTGGTCCACCCCGGGTATTTTATTTCCCCGGTACCCTACCATATCTGGCGAGCGTTCCCCTATCCGCCACCTGGGGAGGCGCCCGATAGGGAACTGAAACCCACACAGGTTGTTGTTATTATTAGTATTATTATTATTATTAACCAGCAGACTGGGGCCACTATGTTTTTAAGTTATAAAAAAATTATATTTCTCTATATTCAAAGAAAATCTAAATATAAAATGCATTTCGAAGTACTACATACACAAATTTAATTAGTTCTTATTCACTTTTAAAGTAATCATAAAGCTTCCCCCCCCCCACCTCTCTCAAANCCCCACCTCTCTCAAAAAAACAAAACAAAAACAAATTGCTTTAGACCTAGGTTATGTATATTGACACTGGCCATGATATGACCACTGCCAAGAGATATTAGTCCTATTACATATGCTCTGGAGTGAATATTTTGTGAAATGCTCAAGTTGGTCATTGTGCCTTTTTTTTGTTTTACTTCACCCCATAAGAAATTTATACTAGCATTTACCCCTATTTGGGGTCTAATGACCTCGATATTGACGAGCCCTAAAGCCCCCCCCCCAAAAAAAAAAAAAAATTACCCCTATTCTTACTGTTTAAACAATAACATCATATTAACTGCTCTTAATTTAGTCTTAAATGATATATTGCAAAATTTTATGATGCAAAATATAAATATTTTTATTAATTTAAGATGGAACCAACAAGTTTCTAGAAAAACTTTCATTTAAAGATAGCATACTTTCTAATCTTTTTAATTTTAACTATATGTAACACCACTTTTTGAAATATAAAATCAACATAAGACAAATAATTTAAAGATTGTGCAAATAGTATACAGCTTATTCAGTATTATAAACAAAGAGTTCTAATGACCTTGACGTTGGTGAGCCCTAAAGCACCAAGAAGAAAAAAAAACCTATTATAAAGAGAGAGAGAGAGAGAGAGAGAGAATAGTTTAGAGTTCCCTTTCAAACATTGACAGACATTCAAATTCTTGTACACAAAAATCCATTCGATTTGCTATGTCTCACAGAACATTGGCTTTCAACTAGCGACATCAATGATACTTATATTTCTAATTATTATTTAGCAAGTTCTTACTATCGACAAAATTTTAAAGGAAAACATCCCCACGGATAATACAGCGATCACCATGCGCAAGTGTTGACCATTAAAGATAAACTGAAACCACAAAATCATTTACAAGTATTCTAGACAGTTTAACGACACAAATTTATCCATATTTACAAATTATTTGCGTGAGGAAACGTTGAAAGATGTTTACAAATGCCAAAACACCGATGACAAATTCAATGTATTTATTTCAACATTCCTAAAACATTACAACTAGCTTTCCAATAAAACGCAAATTAATTAACACAAAGAAATACAATAGATGAATCAACCAAAGGATAAGAATTTCTTCCAAAAATAAACGCCGTTTATATTATCTTTCAAAACTGTATGAGACCACCCGAATTCCATGATTATTTCCGTAAATATAAGACTATTCTCCGAAAAGTAGTCTAATGGAGCTAAAGTTATGGAAAATGACAGGCAGATACTAAAACCGAACAACCGGACCAAAACCATGTGGAATATTGTTAAGAATTACATGTCACCTGAAAATCGCGAAGAAAACATTTCTCTTCTAAACAATGGCAAAATCGTATCAAATCCACTTGACAGCGCAAATTTGTTTAATTCTTATTTCTCAATAGGTAAAATTACTAATTCAATATCCCAAAACCAAAGTGTTCCGAATATATCCATCCACATGCCTCATTCTATGTTCACTTCCAAAACTAATGCCTGAAATCCACCAGTGAAATCATGAAAATCATCAGTTCATTAAAAAACAAATTTTCAACAGGCATAGATGATATACCTGAGTTTACTATTAAATTTTCGTCCCACGTTATATTAAATCCATTCATAAACATATTTAATAGTTCTTTATTGGAAGGGGTGTTTCCTAACATATTTAAGGGAGCTTAAGTGAAACCTTTATACAAGAAAGGAAACAAACACAATGTTGGTAATTATTGACCAATTTCTCTACTACCCACTTTCTCAAAAATCCATGAAAAATTGTTCTATAAGCGTCTTCCAGATTTTCTATAAAAACAAAAACAAACTTTCTCTCTGACAATCAACATGGATTTCGGAAATCCTTTTTCACCACCAGCGTCATATTTTCTTTCTTAAATGATGTTACCACTTCTCTTGACCATGGAGAATATTGTCAGGGTGTTTTTGTAGATTTATCTAAAGCATTCGATGTCACTGATCACGAAATTCTCCTTTCAAAATTACAATCTTTTGGCATTCGTGGACTTGTGCATCAGTGAGTGACTTGGCTGACATCCTGGCCCGGGTTTTTCTCCGGTTTTCCTTCCGGTAGAGGCGGATTTTTTTTATAAAGACTCACTAGGCATAACTTTTTATAAAACCTAGAGATGGCATCAATTGACATAATTATTAGCGAACTTAGTGTTATTTAATAGTTACGAATGATCAATAATTCTGAATGATTTATATTTTGACAATTATACATACTTGTGAAATGACTTTTCTATGTTTTATTAAATAAAATATTTGTTGGTGTTTGTTAATACTATAACATGTGTCGAACTAATTTTTTATCATTAGAAGTATGTTGAAATGTTAAATCCATCTCTGCCTTAGGGCCCTTGTTCAGAATTGATGAGATGGGCCCTTGCTTGCTTCTGGAAAGTAAATTAGTTTATTGTCCTACACGTGGTCATATGCAGTTTATAACTGCATTTTTGACAATAAAGTTTATAAAGTTTATATAGAATTATTTTGTAATAGGAGTCAACTTTTTGGACCTCATGAATCATTAAATTCACATTTGTAAATTCTGCAGATCACTAAGTGATATTTTTTAAAATGAAGATGATGATATTTGTCAATAACTTCTTCAACAAAAAGTAAAAAATTGCAAGTGATTTTCAGATTTTTCTGTGGACAGTAAAAATTTTCTCACAGACCTCCATTGGTAACTTCTGTTATAGTGCTTTAGGGTAAGGGTCACATAGTATACACTGCCTGGGAGCAGCTCACTGAATTTTCATGGTTACAGACATTATTATCAATTTTTGATTGATAATAATGAGAGATACATTTACACTTCATGAAAATTTAATTAAACATTTATTCTTATTTAAATTAAGTGATATGATTATAGTTATATTATTGCCAATACTAGAGATATCAATTCCACTAATTTTGTGAAGAGGAAATAGTATAACCTCTGCTCCTGTTTCCATTGAGTAATGGATGAAATATCCCATTATCACTATTCCTCTCTTGATAATTACCTCAAATCACAAAATGGTTGCATTCTTAAGATGACACATGTCAGCGTGTTGCAGAGGAAGAATGGTAAGCTGTTAGGGCTCACCATTCAGTAAAGTCTTTACTGAATGTTTACCTACATATCTGTCGATGGGTGGAGCTAGACGCATTTCCTTACATGAAAATTTAGAAATTGTAAAGCTCTTCTTCACCACCAAAGTTGGGATTTCAGTTTAGAGAGGTGTCAGTGCATGTCTATTCATGGGTATAGTTTGACCTTTTTTGACCCACACTCTAAACAGTCATATTCTTAGATATTCATTCTAACAATTAAACATAGGGTCAGTGCTGAATTAAGAATGTTTGTGGTTCTATACATTTAATCATTTTGATGCCCTTTTCACCCACAATTGAGCAGTCATCCCTGCTCTTAAAAGACTACCTCTCATGAAATAAAAAAATGATAAACATTTTTACCATAGTTCATATAGTAAAAACATAAAACGTCAACTTAAAGGAAATTTTATGTTTTTTCAGAATTAAATTATTCAAAAATGTTTTTATTTACACTTTTGATTGATGAACTCCTCAATTATCTTCTCCATGTTTAATTAATGGAGAATACCTGATTCAATTGACAATACACTCAACATATCTAAGCATTCTTGACTAAATGTAGCTCTTTATAATTCTAAGTCAAGAACATTGTGGTATTGGGTCAGAGGTGCTTGTCAACCCCTTTATGAATGACAAGTGAGCTGTCAACATAATAAGCTCATGGATTTGCCACTTTTCTAAATAAAAGGTTGAACCTGTGGAGAGACAATGTTCATGAAGGTTCGGAAGTGGACTACTCATGACCTAAAACAATGCACACACTCCCTCTCACCACAACCCCTGTCTATCACTGAACCATCAGAATCCTATTCCTGTTTTATTATTACTATATAACTGACGTAAGTATAATATGGAGTTAGGAAAATACTCATAAAATTTAAAAATTGACAATATGAACAGTTGGTAAAAAGGCAAGGAGAGTCCTTCATTACATATTCCACATACATGGGAAATTTCTCCAAGGGATTTTCTACATTCTTCTACAGGAATATGAAAAGGATTCATTTGTGTTCTTATATTATGTCTTACATTGCTAATGAATTAGTACTCTTCTAATAAACCGAAAAGGTGATTTCTATCATCTTTTAAGTGCTCATGTCTTTTCAAATGAGGTGTTATGTTTTCTATATTAGATTTGTGATACAAGTATTCAAATTCTATTACCTTTCAACCTCAATTTTGATTCTTCTCTCTGAATCATTTCATGTAATTTTCTAATTTCTGATGTTTGAGTCTCTTTCTCTTGTTTCAGAGATTCTAATAGTTCTCGATCTGAAAAATACATAAATGGTAATACAACATACATTTTAAGTTACATGATCACACGTCACATGTCTTATCAAGATCACATCACACAAAGACAGAAATGGCTACAGACTATGAACACACAATATACATAAGCTATCAATGATTTCAAGTAATCAAAAAAAAAAATTGAAAACAATACTTTATTTTTGTTGTGAAAGTTATAAGCTTTGCAGAAAGTATAGATAAAAATATAAATGTCCATAGATTGCTGCATTAAATTTCAATTTATTGCCAAGAAAAGCAGTTAGAAACAATAAGCTAATTTAGTCTCAGGAAGGAAAAAAGGAACCCTCCCATTAATTCTAATCAAAGTAGCCTAAGGAATACCAAAGAAAACCTGGTCTGGGACAGGGCCAAAATGTTCTCAACCATGTCAAGATTGAGTGAAGAGAACATATAAATTATAATAAATAAGAAACGATATGATAAGCATGTATAAAATTGATTTTTTATTTTTATCAATTATTATAAAAGACCCATGACAATGGGATTATTAAGCAAGTGTACAAGGAATAAGAAAGTTTATCAATTTACAGGAGACGAGTTATTTCAAGAAACCTGGGCTAGGTGCGCAGTAGCCTTGTCCGATGGTTCTCATGCGCTAATAGTGATCCCCATCTCACAACCATCAGAGTTCATAGAGTTAGGAGAGGGGGATAGGTTTTTCTGAAGACCACTGCCACATCACTTCATTCCTTACATCCTTTCTGGTGTGAGATATTTTGCAGAAGTTATTGAAGATTAATGGTGTAGTCTATTTTATTGTAGTACTAGCTGATTGATTACCCTGTGTTGCTTGGGAGTTTTCTTTTACTCAGGAAAAATAAAATCTATTTTTACTTGCTGGTTTTTGAAAATATGTTCAGCATCCTAATTTTTCAAATTCATAATAATACTAATTTAATACAAAAATTTACTGCTTACACTACACCATCTCGGGGGAGCCGATTGAATTTTCGCTTCCCATGCATGAAGCGACTGCACCATTTCATTAAAATTCTTGTAAAATCTAAACTATTCATTGAAATTTTACGATTTAAAGGCGGTCTTTATCTTTGTTAAATGCACAAAGCAAATAATTCATTTAATTTGATGATAACTGATTTTTTCCTTCCTAAATTATTCTCATAAATTTACATATTTTAACACTCCTATTTTTAATAACGTTTTTTTCAACAATGTGGATGAACCTTTATAGATAGACATGTTGTCGTGGACCTTTTTGTACAACTCTTTGAGGCGAACAATATTACCATTCATAGTTATCACCTACCACTAACCGTTTAGGCAGCGTAAGTGACTATACATCTTTTTGCCAGATTTCATCAACATTTATGGTCAAAATCATTTTCTATCTTCCATTTCACACATTTTTAAAATGAAAGTTAGCCCATGTTCATCCTGGGCATCTTAACTATATCCTTGCCAAACTTCATCACTATCGATTCTGTGGTTTAGTCTTGATTAAGTAGCAAACAGAAAGACACGCTTCCCAATTACTTATTTATATATTAGTATGGATATGGATTGTTATTGCATAGCTTTCATAGTTTATTTTATAATATTTTTTTAATATTAATGAAATAATTATGATATATAGATAAATGTAAGTATTATTTATGAAAATAATTACCCATGTATGTAGAAACATGTAGGATTTCTTAATCATGAAAAATTTTTCATTAACATTTCTTTTATTTTATAATATGTTTATTTTTTATGGTATAACAAACCAGATGAAATGTCCCCAAGAAGTTGGATTTTAAAATTTTGCTTTGAAACTTAAATTTTATATGGGTTTGCATTCAAACTATATGTTTAAAGGAATTGTTTGAATCAATCCAAACGAAACCATCCAATGAAAAAATAATAAGTGGCTTAGGTATTTTACTTAAATGTTTACTGTATATTTTCAGTTTCTATGTATATATGGAACTATTGAGGAACTATTTTTTTTTTAGACCTTGATGTTGACGATCCCTAAAGCACTACAAAAAAAGTAGTCATTTTGTTGAGAAGGATGTATCATTATTGGTGTTTGTAGAGCTTAGCAGTAAGTGAAATAATATTATTATTTATTAAGAAATACACGTAAAATAAAAGTCATTATAATCTACACTAAATCAAATACAGTTTGTGTACTAGACAACTACCTGAAGACTATAATTACCCTTTCTGGTATTTTCATTTTTCACTTCAAATTTTTATCTTATCTAAGTGAAACCTATTTCAATGTCTATCCCCAATTCTAAGAAATATGACCAAGAAAGTTTCATTCCAATATGTTTAGTACTTCATGTGTAAAACTTTGTTGATCAAAGTCTTTAATAAAATTACACAGGTAAGTCACTACAATGAAAACATGATTTTCATGTTATTTCTTTAATGTCAAACAAATATTTGGTTAGAATAGGAATTGTAAATTATTTCATGTTGATGAAGATGGCTTTTATTTTAAGTGGATATTTTAATAAAAATGAAATTCTGTTCATTTACCGCTAACCTTTGCAAACACCATCTTTCTCAATAATATGGCTGTTCTGTACTCCAACAAATATGTAGAAAATGAAAATGCATTATTAAAAATAAAATGAAAATACTCAGAAGCATCCAGTGTATGATTTCATATGAATTGACACTTATGTATAATTTAAACTGTGTGGTCTTCTATTTATTATTAATCATATCTAAACCAGATTCATACCTGTGTTTTTTTGAGCATGTAGAGAAATGACTAATTTTTCAAGTCTCTCTATTTCATTTTCCCTTGATGGTATTTCCTGATTTACTCTCTCTTCTTGGTGGCGGAGAGATTTCTTGAGCATTTCATTTTGCTGCATTTGTTTTAGTATGGTCAGAAGTAAATGACTTATATCTTTTTTTATCATTTCAGACCATTTCACCATTGCTCCCCATTGGGTAATGTCTCCTACTTCTCTTTTAATATTCAGTGCCAGACTGAAAATTCCATATAAAATTTTTAAATTATTCTATTGCATTAAATGGCAAATAATTTTAATTTTATATAATTCTTGACCATGTGGTATTTAAGGAGTATTATCTTGAGGAATAGGTCAAAAGAAAGAAAGAGAAAACTACATTACTCGCCAACATTTCGGATATAACATTGGTGAGTTATAAATAAATAAATAAATAAACAAATAAACAAACAAACATACACATAATATATAAATAAATAAACAGACACAGACAGAAAGACCAACTAACAAACAAACTAACTAACTTTATTGTCAAAAAAGCAGTTGCAATTTCGTATGACCATGTGGGAGCAATAAACTAAATTACTTTCTGGAAACAAACAAGGGACCATCCCATCAATTCTGATCCAGGACCCAAAGGCAGTGGCGGATTAATAATTTATAAAATAAATTATTTAACAAATACAAACTGTTCACCCTTTATTATCCCAAAATAAATTGTAGATATTTGTAAAGTAAAAATTTGAGATTAGTAAAACAATGTAATTAATGACATTCCTGTCCAAGGAAAGTCCACTACTACAAGGAGGAAAACTGGAGAAAAACCCAGGCCTGTCATGTAATGTATTTTTTTATCTTGTTTTTTCTTTTAACCTATTTCTCAAGATAATACTCCCACAATTAATTTTAATTAGGTACCTCTCATCAGTGGGTGATACTTGTATTTTATTTTCAGAAAACTTAGTTTTTATTTCATTGAAAATAAATTTCAACATTTCTTCAGATATGCAGCAGTTTTCACATTTAATAAGTGAGCACTGTTCTGTTTGAGTGCTGCGGCTAAAGAAGTATAATTGATGATTTATGGGTGATGATACTTTTTGAGACAGTGCCGCTCCAAGACTGAGAGTTGCATTTAACTCATTGCCTTTGATAAGATGTCTCTTGTCTTTAATCTGTCAGCAAATAAAATAAATATTTTACTGTAGTAAAAAGAATGTAGCAAAACCACAGGAAAAAAGAGATGTGCATGTTGGTGGTATTTAATATTTCTGACTAGTATACAGTAGTCAGATCTAGGTGGGTGCAACTTCACAGGCAGATCAAAAAATAATTAATCATTAAATAATGTGGAAAGCATTATCCATAGTTTATATCCTAATTTATGTGATCTATTCCACATTTCCTAAATAACAAATAAAGCTATATTAAATATTGTAAAAATGGTAAGTCAAAATATTATAAATGCCAGATTTGCCAGACCCAGATTCCAGACCAGCCTTACTGACATTTACTTTCTGTAGCTCAGATTTATTAATATGAAATTAATTTTATGATTGTTGCAATATAAAATATTTTGGGTTCTTACTGCATAGTCACTCAATTCATATTTTATTTTGTCAAGATTGTTGCTTTTTTTGTGTGTGTGTAACTAAAATAAATAATTAATGTTTGTCAAGCAAGTATTCCATTTTTCACATTTTCAGCCTTGGTGATTGTACATTTTCCACTAAATAAAATTTCTGGGTTTCAGATGTTTTAAATATTGATTGTACCATACAACTTTTTCTTTATGAATATTTTTTAGTTAGCTTATTTATTAGACAAATGTAAAATTATGTAGGGAATTACTTCCACAAAATGATGTGTTTAAATTGCATGGATGCTATTCTAACTTTTAGATATATTCATTTGTGCACAGTAACTTTGTACCACTCAGATAGTGTATTACAAGAAAGATGAAGAACAAGAAAAAAGGAAAGTAATAAAAGAAGGGAAAATAAAGCATATACAAGGTAAATAGTGATATAAAATGAAACAAATACATTTTCACTGAATGAATTATTTGTAATACTTTTAGTGTACATGTTTAGTTTAATTATTCATGGGAAGTTAATATAATGTAAAGATTCAAATAATTTATTGGATTTTAAATAAATTTTTCCCAATTATGGTTGATATTTGGGTTACTTATTATTAGTATATCTTATTTGAGCTTTATTTTTTTTTATTTTTTTTTTTTTTTGTGGGGCTTTAGGGCTCGTCAACATCAAAGGTCATTAGAGCCCTTAAAACTTGTACAGGTAGGGAAAATGCAGTTACGCACTAGGGAGAGCCAACATGACTCTCCCCGTGTGTGGGACTCGCCGAAAGACTCAACCATACCCACTAAAAACCCTCCTGCATTACAACTCAAAACACAAATTCCATCATATCTAAAAACACTTTCCTAAAAACATACTAAAAAAAAGAAGAGGAAAGAGGAAAATGAAAGAAACCCTAGCCCTAATGGCGTCGGGATCGAAAAGAACAAGAGGTGACCAAGGGAGGTCAGAAAAGAGAAAGGAAGGAGCATATTTGAGCTTTAACCAATACTAATTTTTCTCAGATGTTATATTCTATCATCCAATTTCAATCATATATTCACTAAACTACCCACTTTAATGTTTGTATCAATGCATGCATATACCATAAAGATAAAGTTATTAGTAGTACTAATTGAAAACTGAGATGAAGCTTGGAATACATTTCAGAGTGAGAGTAAAAATTTCAAAACCGGAAAAAGAGTTGGAAAGGAAGTAAGTGTTTCTAATCTTTGTAATCTTTCAATAGTTTAATGACATGTTGCAACAAACCTGAGAGTCACAGCACTGGCTGTCCCTCCCTCTCGCCAGGCCTGCTCATATAGCTGATTCTAGTTAAGTTTTGTCACTATATTATAACTATTTCTTGTCTATTTCACTTCAAAGTTAAAGATAAAGATATTTATCTTTTCTCCTTGATCAACTTATAATACATGTATAACTATATTTTCCAAAAGAACAAGAAAATGCACAACACAAAACAAGAAAAAAATATTTAACATAAAAAATAGGTTAATTTGTTATAAAGTAGACAAAGTTTAAATTTTAATTATGACATAGTTTTGTAAAATATCAAAATCTATTATTAAAAAGGAAATATTTTTCCTCACTCCAATGTTTAAAGAAATCTTAGAAAAAATTCCTCCACCCAAAAAAAAAAAATTGTGAAAATTATCATATTGCAAAACTTTGTTTTGCACACACATTCTACCATTTCTGATTTATTTCATTTTGTCATTCCCTTGATACATACCAAAATTTGTAGAATATAATGATGTATTAATTCCATTCGAGTCCATAACATTTTTAGTAGTGCTCCTGTTGACAAAATTCCAGGACATTTGACATAGTGGGGCAAGTTCAATTCTTCTGATATCAAAGGAATAGTATCCAGATATTTAACCATAAGGTTTAAGTAATATTGGAACCTATAAATGAAAGTAATGTGTCTTAAATAACTCAGCAAAAGCATTTTCATTACACTTATTACGGAAATCGATGTTTCATATACTTTGATAAAAAATTATTTGATAAATGAAAATTTTGTGCACACAAATGTTTCCTGATTTACTAACTCCAATCGAACAATGTAATAAGTTTCTTACCTATCATACGTTAACTCAAGAATAAGTAAGTAGCATTCATATGAAGTTCCTTTGAACTGTCCTAAAATAGAACTCACTTCAACTGAGTGGCATTTTTGATTGGGATATCGCCATGATTCACATTGTTCATGATGAACTGAATCAAACAATACATTACACATTTTTTCCAAACTTTTTAGATCTTGTACAACTGAGCGAACTAAATTTTTATTCAATTTTGGCATTACTCATATTAAAATTGGAATCCAATTCTTAAAAGAAAAAAGTATGTAAAATAATATTGAGTATTCGTATTCCTTTCTCTGAACTTCCTCAGTAAGATCATTTATGTATCAGAGACAACTGTTCTGATGTTGGGTAATATAATTACGTTTGTAAATACCGCTTAGGATCACGAGAGAAGTCTTATTTTTTAACACCAACTTTACGACGGTCATATGTACACGTGTCTCATTTTCTTCCCCACCGTGAAAAGTCTATTATATTTAATAAATTGCTGAAAGTACTAGCAATGAACATTTTTGTTCATTTTCACGGGAGTTATGGATATGAACCTAAAAGATACAAAAGGAATACTAAACATACACATTTTTACACCATCTGACTTTGTACATATGGTAGAACTTTTCTCGACGACAGACGAATAACGCTTAGTAAGCCTGGTTCTCGACGGATTTGTCATGAATGGTCGGTAATAATGATGACAAGATTTACGCGTTGTGTGTTAGGTTTGCGTGTAGTGTAATTTTTGGTAAATTTTAAGTTATGAATGAATTGACTTATGAATACTTGTGTTGAAATCGAGTATGAACGTATTCAAAACAGTTCTTGAACTGAAAGCGGAGTATTACCATTTGAAATGATGAGGGGAATTAGTTTGATTTATCTAACCTAGTGATGTAAACATACCATTCTCTTTCATGTATTCTGTGCTACTTTCATAGCTTCAGAAGAAGATTTATGGCATATCGAGGAGCAAAGCAATCTAAGAAGCTTTATTGGTGTAAGTTAGTTTACTTGTTTAATTCAACCTAGTCTCTGATTTTGTACTGAAAGAAATCTCGTTTATTTTACTGTGGCAAGTGTTTTTTATCATCATTTATTTTATTTTATTCAGAATAAGTGAATAATTCATGATATGTAAATAAAGGTATTGTAAATCAGGTTGAGTGTATTAAATTAAATTACCATTTGTAAATAAAATTAAGTTTCAAGATTGAAATGATCAACTTTAAATATTACTTTACATACTTTGTTTCTTTATTTACTGAACTTGAGTGAAAACAGACGGAAAATGTTTTTAAATAATTAAACTATGCTTTGTTAATGTGAGTTTCCATTATACTAGACTATTTTTTCTGCCATTTGAGTGTATGATAATCTCTTGTTTATTTAGTTAATATGTTGTGTAATTTTTGTTTTAGGATACTTTGATGATCATGTCTCTTACAAGTGGTTTTGATTTCCCTCCTGAACTGACAACTAAACCTCTAGCCCTTATTGGACTGACAGGCCTAGATTCTCTAAACAATGCAGTACACAGAACAATTTGGGATGCCTTTAGTAATAATAGGAGATCTGATAGAGCTCCTATTAATTTCAAATTATTGGGACCTGCTCATGAATTTCCATCTCCAAAAACTAAGGTAATGAAAGTAGAAATATATTCATGGTCTTGTAGTAAAACATGATGTACTAAAAGATAATATGAAGTATATCTTTCAATTATGTTGAAATTTCAGATCTGAGTCCAGGTATGTTTTTTTTTAAAGAAATTTATGCAAACTATCTATTATGTGTGTAAGGAAATTTGATAGTTCTAGGTCATGTTTTGTGTGTTCTTTTGTAAAATACATTTTATATTCATCTTCCTATTCCTTTTTAGTGTCTTTTTTTTCGATTTTAGATTTTTAAAGTAGTTATACTATAGTCAATTATGTTTGTACTAATATCGAGACAATTTTTTATTATGTGATGAAATTTATAGTACCTGTAGTATTTTATGTTGAGATAAGGAAAAGTACTGTTTTCTACCAGTTTCTAATTTTTAAAACTTTTTTGAAAATACTTTTTGACTTATTTCATTACTTTTTAATTACAGTTGTAGAAAATTGGAGAAAACACTAAGTCCTAGGCCTCTTGTATCTCGTGTAATTTGATTTAAGGAAACCCCTACAAACAAATATTTCTCTTAAATATTATATTAGATTACTTAATGAAAATTGTTAAATGTAGTATGTTAAAAAAAGTAGTTTTGTCTGAAAGAGTTAGATTACTTTATTGCAATATACTTAAACAAAGATAAGTTTATTAGTTTTCTTTACATCATAAAAATAAATAATAATATAATTTATACTTATTTGCATTATTTTCAATGTAAACTGTATGCAACATAAATCAAGGGTGTTTCATCTTAAGCTAATTATGCTTGAGCTTGCGCTCTATATTCATTTTATTTTATTTATATGCATGTATAGCTATGGTCCTGTGGTGGGAATAAATGGAAAAATCCTTTTATAATCTTACAAAAAACAAATTGCTTCTTTTTGTTTGCAAAGTTATTCTTACTTGCCCTCATTTGTGGGAATTCCTTTAAATCTGTTTTCACCTACTGATTTTTAGAGTAATCAGCCAATTGTAGTTTTTAGTCACTTTTTTTTTCATATGTTGAGTAGTGTATTCTGACAATGAACTGCACTGTTTTTCCAATTCCTTGTAATGAAGATGATGCTTCTATGCTTCTAGATATACAGTGTGTGAAAATAACATATTGTGGAAATTTCTCATGAATTGAACATTAATAGTTTCACTTATTTTGCATATATGCAAGAATTATATTTGTTATCTCAAAAGTTTAATGCATTTTTATTGTACAATGCCTTGCTATATGTGATTTTGACTACAAGGATTCCTAATTTCCAGAAATGATTTGGTTTTATTTCTTAATTCTTACTTTTTCAGAGAAATACATATGAATGGTACATACCTAAAGGGCTTCTTAAGAGAAATTGGATGAACAAGCATTTAAATGAAATTCCGGCTGTTGTTGCCATTTTTTATGAATTAGATTGGGATGATCCTCAGTGGAATGAAAAGAGAATTGAATGTGCATCACGAGTCCAATCAATGAGGTAACAGACATATTTTCTTTAAAATTGAGAAATATAGTTATTAATGTGCATTCAGCTTACGTCTTTACATTTCTGTCTAGAGTTGCTTTGGCTGGTAGAAATACTAAAATAGCTGTTGTACTTATTCAACAAACTGCTCCTTTACCCACTGGTGAAGATATGACAGCAGCTGAACGGGCTACAGCATTATGCACAGGTTGTGAATTGAATGCTAAAAGCTTATTTGTTCTACCTCATGGAGACCATCTTCATGGATATACTATTAGGTGATATAAAGTTAATTGATTTTTATACTTCGTTGTATTTAGTCTGATTTTACTATTTATAAGAAAGAATATTCTTTTTTTTTGTTAGTAAGATGAGTTTAAAATGTTTGTACAGTAATTGTAAGTGGGTGATGGTGTGGTAATAATTTCTTCTTCTTCTTAACATTCAATAAAAGTAACAGTCGGAACCAAAACTATTTTATTAGTAGTGCTAAAGTGACTTTCGACAACTTATGTTGTCATCATCAGTGGCCTACAATTAAAATTAATATTACAGTATGGGAAATTAATAATAAAAGTAAGAATACAAAAAATACTTAAAAGTAAATAAAGGAATCATATTTCGGAGTTGAGAATATAGTTATAATTAATATTATATATAATATTAATATATGCAGGTATGTTTAACATTAATAATAATAATAAATTGGTTTGAGATATGTAAAAGCTATGCAAATAATTAAATAATAACCAGTTTATTTGAAAAAGAGCTTTAAAAAATAAAAATTGATTGACAAAATTATTGTTCTTATCTTACCTGGATCTTTATTTTTATATTATAATATTTTATATTTTTTTCTTACACATATGAATTATTATTTTATACATATAATTAAATTTTATTTATTAATGAGACAAGTTATGATCTGATTTTCTTTCCCATATGTAGTCTACGTATGTAATTCTTTCTTGGCGAGATTTATTTTGGCCACATATATCTTTCAGTATGCACTAATGCTGTAATGAGTAGCATTAAGACTGGTATAATTTTATATATTGTTTATACACCACCTAATGCTCTTACATTGTTGTGTAATTCAGTGACAACATACTATACTCAGAAAATAACCTTTTTCCAGTAAACACTAAATGTTACTTATTTTTTATAGTTTATTTTTAATTAAAACTCAAACTCACATGCATGGAATTCATGGTCTGTTAGTGAGTATGGAAAGAATAGCCTAAGTCTTTATTACACTTTAATGGCCCAAAGTATAATGTAAATTATTAATATTATGTTGCAGTGTGGAATTGTTTATTAGGTGTATGAGAAACTTTTCCTAATAATAATGAATTACTTACTTATTTAATTTATTTCAGATTAGAAAATGTTTTCTATGATTTAGCATTAAATTATTACCATCACGAATCCCGAAATGTAAAAAGTCATAGAGACCAATTAAACAAGACTACACATCAATACTTATTTGTGCGACATCAACTGAAAATTGGATTTTTAAATGAATTGAAACAAGATAGTCATACAGCACAAAAGTAAGATCTCTTCGAGTATTAACTGTTGTTTTTTTTATTGATATATTATTCTAAAATTCTTAAGCTTAAGTGAATTTCATAAATGAATAAATAAAATATTAATTGTCATAAAACAGCTATTACTGAAAATGACCACTTGGGGATCAGTAAACTGAATTAGTCTCTGGAAGCAAGTGAGGAACCATCCCATCAATTTCAATTGAAGAACCCTAGGCAGTAGTGCATTTATAATTTCTACACCCTAAAGTAAAATTATGACATGTGTCTCTCTAACATAAGAACAAAAGTAGTTAACTGTTTGTTATAAACCTATAGAATATTAAACAAATATTATTTTCATTATATTACTGTAGGACAGATATTTAACAAATATGTACTGTGATCAATTTATTATTCCAGAAGTATCACCATTTACTCATAACTATTAATATCATATTATTGATATCTCGCATTTGCTATTCAGAATATAAAATAAAGAAAAACGACCTGAGTTTTTTAGTAGACAGTTTAATTAATAAAATGAAATACATTCATCACAATTTCTTAGAAACCATTTGGTTCTGAACACATATTTTTTAAATTTTAAAACATTTTTTACTTGATTTATATGCTTCTTCATTCAAATATGGAGAGCTTTTAGATCATGAAACTTGGTTTGCTTAAGTGAAGATTTAAACCAAGAATTTTCACTAATTCCACAAATTTTAGGAGATAAAATAGGGGGTAGAGAAGATCTTTTGTAGATTTATATTTATGTGGGAGTTATAAGAATGTTTTTTGTTTAATTACGATCAAAGATTCAATTTTAATAATATAGAGGAAAAATATATTTGGGAGATAAATCTCTTCATACACAATTAACTATAAGAAAAACAAAGCAACTGTCTTGTAAACTTAACATATCTGTGAGTAGTTTCTCTGAACGATTAAATGCTTTTTGTAGGGTTGATTAATTATTCATTGTAAACATAAAAATGATTTTTTGTGTACTCCTAAAACAGTTAAACAAACATTAAAAGCTTTGCTTGAAAAACTGAGGCCTAGGCATTTTGCAACCCCAAGTTTGAGAGTGCTTCCACGTACTTGCTCCTGTTACACACCTACCCATTCATCTACTACTACCTCATTCTCACCCCTTCTTACTGTTGTTTTGTATTTGTATTCATGATCTTTTTGTTAGTTAAGTGAACTTATTTTTCAGGCACTATTTGCAGGCATACAACAATCTATTGGAAGTTCGTGTTGTAGATACTAATAATCTGGAAGTCAAAACTGTTGCTGGCTACATCAACTATAAATTATGTAAACTAATGTTTCAACAGAACCTTCCTAGAGATGCAATAAATCAATTTCGTCAGCATGTTGAGCTATTTAGAAATTCCCTTGGTCCCAAAGAATTGGCATTTGAGCACTATGCATGGATGTCCAAACAGTAAGAATATTCATTTTTTTATTCTGTTAGTGTTGTATTATTTATATCTTTTAATGCTGGCATTAAGAAAAGAGGTACATTTTTCAACTTAGAAGAAAAAATTCTGGATGACAAAAACACTTTTTTTTCCCAAAATTGTATAGAAGTATTTGTTTGATTGTGGTATTGAAAACTATTAATATAATTCCTTTTGTTTTCTATTCAAATATAAACAAACAATTGCAAAGAAGTCAACTGCAACCCAATGAAACATGCTAATACTAGAAATTATAGAGGCTAGAAATTTCCTGCAATCTACAGTGAAGTTTCTCAAGAATTGTGAAATGACTCAAGAATATAACTGTATAGAAGTTCTTGATTATCAATATCTTTCCTCGACAGATGGAATTGGTTTTGGGGAAATTAGCAATGTTAGAAAATCCTTTTGAGCTTTCCTTTTTACTTATTTCTCAGAATGGAAAATTTGATATATGCATGAGTAAGTCCATTAGATGATTTAAAAAATGCTTTATTTGATTGTTTGATTACATATATGTTTGTATATTTTTCTGGAGAACAAAATTTGTCACTTTTATATCTTAAGTTTATAATTTACTACAACAAAATTTATTAGTGATAATACAAAATACAATATATAGATGGGATAACCATATGTGGTATGGAAATTGATAATGGTAATGAATTGTGAAGAAATTTATAATAAGTAAATTATTTTGGTATATTATGAAAAAATGCTGCAGAAGTTTATAATGGAGACACTAATTTATAGAGTTAGGTTGGCTAGATTGCACTAAATATCAGTACACATTTCAAGTGCTTTTGCTTCCACCCAAAACTACTCTAACCAAATCTAGTATTTTTTTCTGAGACAATTTAATTTCTATCTCTTACCTGTAAAGAGTGAGGTATATCATTAAGGTAGAAGGCTTTCATTAAAGAAGAGTTGTACTTTAATTATTTTTACAGAACAAAAAAAACTCTTGTCTGTTAATACCTTTATTGTTTTGACCTTTATTGTACCAAATTTGAATATCCACAATTTAATGTTACATGTTATCTTATGGAAAAACTTTTACTGGATCATTTCCAAAGGAATCCAGATGAATCAATGAAATTTTTACTCAAATTGTCAGAGATAAAATCTAAAAAACAATCCAATGATGCAAAAATTTATGACTTAAGCTATGCAAGAAAGAAATAGAGAAAGCATCTGATCAACAGGAAGTGACAGCTATTTTTTAAAAAAATTTCAACCAAGTCATTGTGATAGACATAAATAGTTCTACTATTTTTCAACCAAAGTTAGTAAACAGATTTTTAAAATTACTGTCCTTACTTTCAAAATTTAAACATTGCCTTGCTTTTTGACGTTAACTGGAGGCTCAAGAAATTCAAATGATGTGCGTAATCAAGAGTGTAATCTATTTTAATTATTTTTATCAATATTTTATAAAAATGATAAATGATTTATCATTTGACTGGTGTCTGAAGTAATCAGTCTACCTTTCCATTGGGATCATAAATTTATATGAAGAAAACATTTTAGTTGTGTTCCCCGATTTTTAAATTTATTTTGTTACTGTTTCATTTTTGAGAAATAATCTGTATTAAAAATTGTTAATATTTATTTCACAATTTAAGTTAATTTGAATATTTAAGTTCGTTATCTTTCTCACTCAATGTGATCTGTACAAAACCTAAATCAAATTTTAAAAAGTCAAGTAATTGGTCTGTTGCGATATAACTTTTCTTGTGATGAGTGTATGCTATCATGTTAACTTAAGGTATGGAGGGCAGTGACTTATAACTTTGATGAAATGGTATAAAAATCATATGTAGTGTCTATTATTTTCCATGGATTGCTTTATTTTCTTTTGTTGTGTTTATGAATAGTTTCTTTTATGAATAAACACCCTTTAAAAACTTGTTTTACAAATTATTTGGTATCATATGAGATTTCCAAATTTGAAATAGGAAGAATAATCTGTAATTGGTCAAAAACTATACAGTTTATTTTAGAGAATTATTTCATCATGAAAATAACTGCAGTATTTTTCTTAAACTTTTAATTTTATGCTGAGTATTATTTTTAGGTATTGTATTTTTGGAGATATTTTTGATGAAGCTATTCGACTAGGACTTCCAGCTTTGCAAACTCAACATCCAGGCTTCTACTATCAGCATGCTGCTCAGTATGCAATTGAAAGGAAAGTTGCTTGCAATGTGTTGTGCAAGGTAAAATTATTTTTGTTCGTTGTTTATTTTTTTATGTACGAGACCAGCTACTTCAGTTTCGCTTTTGCTTTAGTCTATCACCACATATCCTGATCCTGACCCTCTTTTGGGTTTTGACCAATTGGAATTCTACGGTCAAAGACCATGGAGACCTGGTAAATTGAGTGCAGAACCTCCAGATCAAGTGAAAGAAAAGCTAGGAATATTTGCTCTTCAGTTCAAAGAGAAGAAAGTCAATCATTCTGTGAGTCATGTAATGATTGTATTAAAGTGCTTTTTATTATTGTATTATCATTGAAGTTCAGATGGGAATTTTGGGGTAACTGATTTTTATTCCTTTCATGTCCATAAAATAGTAAAAATATGAGAACAATTACATTTTTTGTATTATGTGTAATATACTTATTACTGAAACAAGTAATTTAAGAGATTATGAGAAACATTGACTATGAGAAGATCTAAAATCCTATTTCCTCTTTTGTTAATTTTTAAAAATATTTGCATTCATTGTCAGTGAGAAATTTTGTGATAAAAAGTTAAAGATTTTTTAAAAGTATAATAACTTTATGTTGATTGTTGGTTTCTTAAGTAGGAAAAAATAAAAATGTGAATTCATTTTGTTTGATCATCTATTATATGTAAACAATTTCATGAAAGCAGTTAATTCTTTAGGGTTGATTCATTGTTTTTGCTACAAAAGTATAGTATTTTAAGTAAAAATTTTTCTTTTTTTTTTTTTAGATGCTGATAATTGGATTATTGGGTAGTGCAATTTCACAATTCAAAACTTATAGATGTCCTCGAATGCGGAGACAACTAGGTTGGTTTCAAAAAAAATTTATCTGTCATGAATAGTAGTATCATTTTAAATTATGTATTTACCATATTCAATGTCTTTACAGTTGTTCAAATGGCTGAAGAATATATTAGCTCTCAAGATTATGGCAAAGCATTAACGTAAGTATTTGCTCCTTTATTTTGCCATTATTCATGATTTATCATTTTAAAAAAATTAAATAACACACAAAAATTACCATTTTAATAACCTTCTAACCTCCTTATTGCCTATGTGATGATACCTCTTACTTCCCAAAAAACATTACGGAACAATTATTGGGAACTATAAAGTTAACTGTCTGAGAACTCAATGCAAATCACATATGTAAATACTATATGTAAATATCTTTTTTGTTGTTGTCATAAGTAAATATTTGTCAAAGTTGTTTTTTCTTTCATATTTCAGGCTTCTTACTCATATGCTGTGGGACTATCGATGTGAAAAATGGTGGCTCCTTCTTACAAACATTTTAGTTCGAGCCCTAGGTTGTGCCTACTTAGCAGCAAGTGTTCAAGATTATGTAGTTTTATCATTGGAAGCATTAGGACCATGTTCTCAGTTAGCTGAAGAAGAAAAAACCCGAATTTTCATAAATTTAGAACGAGTTTTAAAAGTAAGTTTAATCTATGACTTCTATAGGCTATAAGTTAAGAGAAAAAGTCTTCAGAACATCAGGACATGAATACAGAGAAATGGACCCTTAATGGACTCTTCTCAATTGGGGACATTTCCCTGTAGTGGACACTTTTATATTTCCTGTCCCAATCCTATTGAATTGGAAACTTCAGAAAAGCAGACACTATAATGGATGCAGACATCTGATATTTATTCAAGAAGACTGCATAACTGACAGTAAAGCAACAAGATATCTCTGTTCCTAGTAACTTTCTTTTCTCACAACGTTCTCTCTCTTATCGTATAGGTATTCATTTTCTCTATGATTCAGACTTACTTTTTACTCACTCAGTTCATTTAAAACTTCTTTTTATTATGCTCTCTTATGAGCAGATAGTAACGCCAAGGTAACCAAAAATAAGTTCCTCAATTTCAACAGCTTACTTGATTAACAAACCACAAATAAGAATCTGTTAACAAACAGAGGAAACTGATATCGACTGAGCACCAATTAAAATAGAGGAAGCACTGAAGCTGAGAATACAATATGATATTATCATTTAAGGTCATGGAGACCTAAATTAGCAATAAAGTGGTAAACTAGGTGACAGGAGTCTCTATTTATTTAGTAAGTCTCTGGTTAAAAATTCTTCTATTGTGTAGAAAGGGTGAGCCTGCATCCATATTATTAGTTGATTTTTGTTTTGCTTGGTGGAGTCTTTCAGTTCTGGGGGCAGTGAGTTAATGAATTGACCTCCCACGTAGGATGGCGTCTTTTCAAAGAGAGCCAGATGATGGACTGGAGGTCTAAATCCATTTGCATTTCTGGTTGAATACCCATGTTTCTTGTTATTTATTTTAAGACCATGTATTCATTTACAATATGACCTCCAAAATGTACAGGGCAACCACTGTAAGAATTCCTTATCCTTGAAATGCACCTCTGCNCCTTTTTTTTTTTTTTTTTTTTCCGGATTCTCTGCAGATTGGTCTTTGAGGAATTGCCCCATACAATGGTGCCATATCTAATATAAGAACAAAGTAAGCAGTATTTACTACTTCTCTGTGATACATTTGGTTTAGCCTTCTCAAGACATAGCCTGTGCTAATCTTGCTGCATACCCTATCCACTTGTGTTGTCCATGATAACTTATTGTCTATCATCAGTCCCAGGTTTTTATCTGTTGAAGCTCATCAAGCTTAGGTATTCCCAGGGCAATATTCTTTTTAGGCCCGAAGAACACTTGTTAGCTTTTGCTTTCATTGAGGGTCAAGTCATTATTTTCACTATATTTTGTAGCTACGTTGAAAGCAGAATTGGCTTCCATGTCAAGTGCATACAAGTTCTGTAGGTGCCATCAGCATAGAGCACAGTGTCATCAGCATGGAGCAATGCTGAGCAATTTGTTTCAAACGGTGAACTATAACCATGGTATATATAATATAAAAGATTGAACCGAGTGGAACCCTGGTACTCTTCTATTTATAGGCATAAATTCAGATCGTATGCTACAGTGTGTACCATTTGAAGTGTATTTTACTTCAGTCTGTTGTTTCCTATTTTTCATGCAACTGTCGAACCATTACTTAACTCAACCACTGATACCTATATTATTTAATTTGTCTTTAAGTTTATTATAATTTATACAGTCAAATGCTTTGCTGAAGACCAGTAAAGATGCTTGTTGTATTTCCTTGTTCTGTGTGATCTATGGTATACTCAATAGCAATAACTGTTATAGTTAATTTTTGTAAGACAAAGCCATGTTGTTCCATTATTGGAAGATTGTTGCTTTGCAGGTGTTGCAGTAGTCTAGTCAAGGCTATTTTCTCAATGACTTTGGAGAAGGGTGGGAGTAGAGAGATAGGGCAATAATTTTTTGTTTCAGTTGGATCTCCCGCTTTAAGTTTTGGAAAGATCTTTGCTTTTTTCATATTGGAGGGTACTATACCTTGCATGAAGAATTTGTTTATGATGGTAGCCAGAGGAGGTGCAAGTTCCTCTACACAGGTTTATATTGTTTTCATAGGAATCTCATCTATTCCAGCTGAGGTTTTTGGTTTCATTTTGTTAATAACCATTTTAACTTCTGTACTGTTTGTGGGATACAGAGTTAATTTTTGTGAGATTGGATAATTGGAATCTGTCTTGTGGTTGTTATTCTTTCTGTTCTGCATCAGAGAGGCACTAAGAGGGTTAGTAAAATGTATGTTTAATACAATAGTTATCTCTTGAGTGTCTTCAATTGATTTATCAGCTCCTTTTAGGATCATTGGTGACTGATGTGATTGGTTAATGTTTTCTTTCTTGGTGTATGACTTTCCATATAGCTTTACATTTATTGTCAGACTTAGAGAATGTATTTGTAATTTTTCTTTTTCTCTTAGATTTCAGGAGAAGATCGTATTCTTTTTTATTTTTTGCTGCAATTAGTTTATCTTCTTTCCTACCTGTTAAACTGAATATATCTTGACAGCATAAGAATTCATTTCTAATTTTGCTGATAATTGGATCCGATTTGAGTTCATTTTTCTTTCCATCATTTTTTATTTCTCTTTTAGCAGACATGTTATGTTTATGGACTTAGTCATGGTTTTTAAGGAGTTTATTGTAGGCTTCTTCCACATTTTTTGCTTGGTGTACATTACACCATGATTGTTGGGCTAGATTTTCTTACAGCCTGCATCGATTTGTTTGATTAAATGTTCTATAGAGTTCACAGGTATTGAGATTTTTTATTTGTGTGTTTAGAAAATAGAGTTGACCTGTATGATCAAGTATGCCAGTATTGATTTCTTTTATTTCCAGGTTCTTTGAGCAGAAGAAGTCAATGGAAGTTTTAGTATTACTTGTGATTCTAGTAGCAGGCAGCTCTAGTCTCATTATATTGAACCTGTTTAGAAGTTCATTGAGCTCTTTCCTTTTAGTGGTTGAGTTGAGGTTGTCTATGTTTGAATCTCCCATAATCATTATTGTTCTATTCTAATATGGGATATTGTCCAATGTATCCTCTATTATGTTAAGCGCATCTTCCAAATTGTTGTCAGGTCTATATATCCGTATGATATATATTTGTTGCTTGTTAGTTTTGAGCTTTATTGCAGTTATTTTGCAAAGAAGTTCTACACTATGTTCAGATAGGTTGATGGTTGTCATTTTGTTAGCAAGTTTAGTATGAGCATGTATTGAGACTCCCCCTTGAGAGTATTCTGCAGAAGGACTTAATAAGTTTGTACCCATATAATGCCATGTTATTTAAGCCTTCTTTTTTTAAGACCATACTCTGTAAGTATAACTCCATCTGGGAGGAGAATCTTTAGTCTTTTGGGTATTTTTTTCTTGTTGGAGTTGTGAAGATATCTGGACTGGTAAGTAAATTTTCTCTTGTCTTTGTTCCTCTGTCCCTGTTCTGAGGTTGATAGTTAGGTGGTTTCTGGTTTGTACTTTCACATGAATCATGAGAGTTGTCTTCATTAAGAATCATGGCTTATCTATTATATGNTATATATACACACTTATACACATATACATATACATATACATATACACTCTCTCCTGGTACAGAAAACAAGACAGTATGTTAAGAAAGTACCAGGAGAGAGTCATTTTCCTTATAAGATTAGTATTGGTTGAAGAAACCTCTCTTCATCATTCTTTGAGTAGTGAACATTTAAAATCTAAATGTGAATTTTTGTTAATAAATTAAATAATATAGAGCTACCTAATATTTTTGCTTAGTTCATTCAAATTATGTACACTTATCAATTAATTAATTAAAACATTAATTTTCATAAACATTAATTTACCAAGAGTGGACACTTCTCAATTGCAAAAAAATGTTTCACTGTAGGATAAATTGAAAATCAGATAAATATATTCTTGATTTTTTAGGCAAATGTTATTGTTTTATTTGGTCTATTTTTAAGATTTTTATTGTTGAGATTGAAGTACAAAACTTAAGGGAAGGAAACATGTTTGCCTAAAGATAGCAAGTTTTGAGGTTGCCTCATGAGAGCGAATTGGTAAGTTGATAGGAAGTGTGTAGGTGGTGATTCTTTGTGGATCCTATTTAGTATAGTGTGATGTGGTGATGTGTGAATTTTTTATTCTGTGTTATTCCATGTTCTGTGATTTATGTGAACTCTTCGTTTCATTTCTGGCATATTTAACAGTTACTGTAATTTTTGTCAGTTGCCTGATGATGGCCCACAGTGGGTTCAAAACATTGTAAAGAATGTTGAATTGAAAATAAATCAAATTTGTAAAAGTAAAGTCATTTAATTTAAAAATTTAATATGTGTCAATATTATTCAAGCAACAATCCCGCAATGCATATTAAAAAATAATATCATAGTTCTCTTGTACGTGTGTGTAGACTATTTTTTCAGTTTAATTTTATCTTCTTTAAATATAGGGATTACCTCCGGAACCAGAACCTAATTTACCCAATGATGAGACTCTTCACGCTCAAAGTTTGTGGGTTTCTTCCAATTCTTCAGAATCTGTTAACGTTTCTGTAGAAATGAATAACATCACTGGTTGTATAGAAAGTAAAGCACAGTTCACTCAGTCTCAATATCAAGCAGATCAACATGTTTCTATAGAAGTATTTATCAGGTAGGTAATAGAAGTATATTAACTGTCTACAGAAAACTTTTACTTCATGTTAAGATAACATGTAATGTGTAATATATTACCATAGGCAGACTGAAATTAAATAATAATTATTTTTCCTGCAAGTATAATTACTGTCTTTGTTTTAGTATTACTGTGTTTTGAGAAAGTGTGTAGTTATGATTCAAGTGCAGTTGGATAATGAAGAGATGGATTAAAATACCAATAGGAATGAAAGTTGTATCAAATTTTGCAGTTTTTAGAATCCTCTTACCCCATCTTTAAGCCACCGAGGTCTTAGAGATTTTAAATTCCTCTGTCTCTGTGAAATCTTTTTTTTTTAGATATCAACCCAACTTTCAGTTTATCATAATTGTAGTATTTGCCTCCTTATTTGAAATAAATATGGGTGCAACCAATATTTTTTGTACTTGTTTTTCTATTTAAATAAATTTGTAGTTGGTTATATATTTAAATAAATAAACTATGATTTAATTGTTTAAGAGTAAGTGAAGAAAATATTATTGAATAATTAATGTTGTGTTTTTATGTGCAGGAGTTGCTGTCCACACCCAATCCAGTTCAGTAAATTAACCGTCTCTGTGAACAATCCCACTTACAGTTCTGAGTTTGCTGTGTGTGGTGACACATCCGACTCTTCTGCCAACCCTTTACTTTTGTTTCAAAAAAATGAAGTGAAGCGCTTTGTCTGCCAGTTTTTACCAGATTCTCAAGATGTTGGTAAAGAAATTCAAATAGGATCTATTTTGTTGAATTTGGGTTCGGAGAAAGGTAGATGTGCTGTTCTGAGATTTACTGGGACTGGAAGTGAATCATCATCAATTGATGTCTCTTGTCCTGAACTGCAACATTTTAGGTATGCTCTCACTAAATTAATTTCTTCAAGTGGTGAATAAGGGTTTGTCATGCTTGCCATAATGATGTCTTACTAGTGTAGTCATAAATTATAGCAAGAAGTATCATGTAATGTTCTGAAATTATCTAATTTACTCCTCTCTACTTTGAAATACCGGGAAGTATCTTGTTTTTGTTTGCTGATGAAATGCATTTTATGCTTTCTGTGGATAAACTGGTATTAGAGTTGATATTCAAGAAGAAAAGAGTAAAGAGATCTCTTAAGTAATTGCGCATAATTGTTGTAAGAAAGAATTGGAAAGGTACAGAGTAGGTTTGTGTTCATCTTTCATTTTTATTTCCAATGTCCCACAATTTGTATTTGGTTCAAAATCATATAATTGTATTGTAATATTCAAACTCAGTAAATAACATTAATGAAAGACATTAAAATGTAATATTTTAATTTAATTTTTAGAACTTTCAAATTAGCTTAATATATATGTTGTAAATAGCTTAATATACAACTTTTGTAACAAATAATTTGTATAAATTAAAACAAAAATTTGCACTCAAAATCTTCAAATAAAATTGTATCTAATGGTACATGTTTTGATAGCTTTTGAAATATCTTCAGGTGGATGTTTTTATTTCACGTTTATTTTCATGGATTTCCTATTTTCTTTGCTGCAGACCTTCTTCAGCAGATAGTTTAGATTTTGACAGCATACAACCCATGGCGACATCTGAAATAGTACCTAGACAGTCCAAATTAGATGTTACTATTGGTCATAGCTCTCCTGCATTACTTGGTGAATGGTATCCAATTCAAGTAATGTCACAAAATCAAGAAGCAAGCATCATAACTAACATATCGCTCACAGCAAATTTGCAAATTAATAATGAAGAATCTTTGGATCAAGCTAGTAAGTCAATACATCATACAAGTTATGAATTGTGTATAATATGTGGAAAACAGACCTATCTAAGATTTATACCTAACCTTCTAGACTGTATTTTTTTTTTATTGTCTTATTTATTTTGTTGAATTTCTGAGGATGAGGAGAATGAAACTTTTATTAATTAATGACCTTTGCTTGTTTTGTTGCACACTCTTGCTATTTCATTTACTCTAACACACTTAGATTTTATTTCAATTGTTTTTTTAAAAATCTCTTCCATACAGATTGATAGTTTATTTTGATTTAAAGTATTAATTGAGTGAAGTCATACTTAACATACATTATTTGCCCAGGACTGGTTTTGAAATCTATTACTCCTCTCATCAAATGTTGCCAACTGATCTCAGACTCTTACAATGGCGAGTGGATGTTCAAATTTTGAAATTAAACTGTTCTCCAATTTTTGTTGTTTTCAATTGTATTGTTGATTGTTGAACTTAAAAGATCTGTTGGAAAGTTTTAAAGATTTGTTGTTCATGTCTACTTCTATGTTTCTCTTTTAATTCATATGCAATATGTAAAAACTGCAAGACCATTTATGTTGAAAAGTTGTATTGGAGAGCGGTGTGCCAGTATTAAATTCCTTATTTAAATTAATTTCTCCGCCAAAATCAAAGGGGAGAAATAACATTGTGTTTGATGATGCTATAATGATAATGCTATCATATTCCAATTGTCTTCTATGTTTTTCAATGACTTAATTTACCATTCGATCTAAAATGTTATTTATTATAATATGTTAGATCTCTGTAGGGTTAAAACTGAGCCTTTTAATGTCATTTTTTTATTGCATTTTTTTGCCATTGTAAACAATTTCCAAATTCATCTTTTTCTATACTTGCACTTGTTAAATGGAATAGAAAAAGGTGAATTTCTTGTAATTTTCCGACAATTCTTTTTTGTTTGAGGATAAAAATATATAACATAATAATGTAAATGCTACACAATTCTATTTTCGTTTCTATTCCAGCTCAATTAAGCTTGATTTCTTCTAATACTGATTTACCGTTACCATTATGTATAAACATTGAAAGTATGGAAACAAATGACTCCATAAAGAAGGTTATATACATGAGGGGTCATCGTGTTGGTACGAGAACAATTATTATTAAGGTATTGTATCAGTTTTTGTTCTCTTTATATACGTATATACAATATTTTCTGATTTAACTGAATGTTAAGACTTGTTTACTGTATCACTTAGGACTGTATAAGGTAAAGTATATCCCTCTGATTTGCATTTAACTAATATATATTGGGGTTGCAGGCATTTCCACATAGCTTTGGCATTAAAGTTACCGAAAAAGGGTTCATGGATTTCACGATTTAGCTACAAGCTAAATCACGACAATACAACATGTATATTGGTCTTAATTTGTCTAGATCTCTGGTTTATCTGAATATTTTTATGCATACTAATATAAAAATGCATAACGTGAAAGTCTGTCCGTTTGCTACCTGATCATGACTAAACTTCTCATAAGGAATGGTAATAAGGAGTGATGAAATTTGACAAGGAGATAGTTTAGATGTCCAAGATGAGAAAAGGCTATTTTTATTTTCAAAATATGGGATAAAAAAGGTAGAAGTGGTTTTTGACAATAAATAGCAATGTAATTGAGAAAAAAGAGTATTATATTTGCTTATACTGCCTAAATGGTTAGAGATAGGTGACAGCTGTGAATGGCAATATTGTTTATCACAAAGAATTCTACAAAAAAGTCTGTCATGGCGTATGTCTTATCTACAAAAAGTAACCTAAATTATCGATAAAACATTATTAAAAATATAAGTGTTGAAATGCTTCAATTTAAAAGAGAAATTTAGGAAGGAAGAAATCTGTCATCAAATTTAATGGTTTATGTGTTTTGTGCATTTAACAAAGATAAAAATAAGTTTTAAAATCGTAAAATACTTTAGATTTTACAAGAACTTTCATGAAATGATGCAGCCGCATCATGCTTTGGAGCAAAAATTTTACCAGCATTGTCCCTGTGAAATGGTATAGTGTATACAGTCAAGTTTTGTATTAAATTTTTATTATTATGAATGTAACAAATTAGGATGCTTTTAAAAATGAATGGGGAAAAGTATTTTGATCTCACATTATACAGTGGAACCTCTTTAACTCAAAACCTGTTAACTCGAAATCCTCTCTAAGATGAAGAAATTAGCCATTCCCTTGCGTTGAAGTAGAAAAATCGCTACAACTCAAATTATTTAGTCAGGATAACTCAAACTGAATATGATTTCCCAGTGATGTACTATTCATACATATCACGCTCTCTAACTTGAACTACGAATCTAGTGGACTCTTATATCTCGAAAAAGCAGTATGTAAACTTTGCTGGCTCTGTAAATTGAAATTCTTTTCACAGGACTCTTTAACTCCAAGCAATACTTTCGTTGTCATCAATAACCAATTCCAAAAAATGATTTCATACTTTCATTGAAAGGTGTAATGATATCGAGGACAATATATTTAGTGCTGTGTTTGCAATTAAAATACAATTGAATTGTCAATTGTGTTAATTCTTTGACTCAAAAGAAAATTACAGATTTTTTAATACTTGTATATTTTGAAGTTGTTCCTTTACCATTAAATAATCTTTATACATGTAATTATGTACAATGTAATATGTACATATAATGTAGTAAAATAAATCTGTATAAGTTGAATTTTTATTTTCTCATGGCTTTGTAACTTGAATGATACATGCCTCTATAAGTTGAAATTGATAATGTTAAAAACCTTATCCTGAAGTCCTCTATACCTCGAAAACTCATTAACTCAAAACTTATAACCTTTCCCTTGAAGTTTGAGTTAAAGAGGCTCCACTGTAGATAGATTTTTTTCCTAAATAAAAGAAGATAAGTTTAAGAAAAATCCCAGGCAATACCGGGCAATCAGCTAGTTGTGGAAATATAATGTTGTATATTCTTTATCTACAATGTATGAAAACTTTTAATAATAGTAGTTTGTATGTGAACTAATGAAAAAAAGTTAATTATACAATTTAATTATTTGAATATACAGCACTAGAGTTAGTTTCTTTTAGTTACTTTTACTAACTACCTTGTTACAGCACTAGATTATTTATGGCTGTTTGTTTCACAATGATCTTTGGGCCATTGTGTCACAGACAATGTTTCCTCTTTTGTACTTTATTTTATTGATTATTTCACATTATCTGGATATTTTACTGTTTGGACCACTTTCATTCTTAGTTAGTCTGTATAACTAACATTTCATTGTAGTTAGATATACATTGACTCAAACTTGATTCCATATAATTATTTGACCTTGATAGACCAGGCAAGATAATACTATTAAATAGGACAGCCAGTATTTGTCCTTTGTTTCCTGATCTATGACTAATGTATGTATATTTGAACCTTCCGATGCTGTTTTCTTGTTTTAAAGAATAATTATTAACATTTGTTTGGTTTACTTAATATTTACCCTCTAATGATTTGCAGGTATCCTACACATTATCTGTTCTTCAAAATGGTCAAAGTATTCAAAGTTCCTGTGTTAAGGAGATAACTGTCTCTGTACCAGTTGTGAAACCATTTGATGTTACAGCCAAATTCTTTTCCTTAAAGTTTGAACCAATATCAAAAAGCTTCACTAAAGAACCATTTGTTGTTATGCCTCAGATAAATTGTGTATCTCCATTGCCTATTACTATTGAAGATTCAAAGGTAGAACTGGTAAGAATTATACATTGTTTCTGAAATTTGTCCTTCTGTTTTTTATTGGTGGACTGATGAGTAGTTATAACATAATATAAATTCATCTACTACCATGTATATTTGATATTAATTTCCTATAGACTTGGTTTTACTTGATTACAAATAATATATAAAGTTGTTTCAGGAGACTGAATCTTTATATTATTAATCTGAAATAAAATTGGTTTTAATTTGCAGAATGGTCTTGTTCAAGCAGTTGATAGTGAAATGATATCTCAATTGAAAGGCATTAGTTTGAAGAATGGTGAAACTGGTACTGAGGCTTATTGTATTACAGTAAATCAAGCTAGTGATAATCCTCTTGCTCTAGGAATGTACACTGTTCAATGGCACAGGTTTGTTGTTGGGTACGTTTAGGGCTATTTTTAATGAGGTTGTAATCATGAAGATAATTTTTTTTCTTCTTTTAGAGAAAATTGTCCTGACGTGGAGACTAGTAGTAGCATTACATTACCTGCAATTCGAGTGGAAAGTTCTTCTTTATTCATAGAAATGTGTTTGCCTGCTCATGGTTGGGTTCGTACACCAATGGCTGTGTCCTATCATATACAAAACTGTACAACTTGTCTACTAGATTTGGAACTTAACATGGAAGCCAGTGATGCTTTTATGTTTGCTGGTCATAAACAGGTAATATAAATTTCAGTATTCATTCATCTAGATGGGATCCATTGATTATAACATGATTCTATGGAAATTTGACTCATATGCTACTTAAAACATTTTCTTAAGTGGAGCAGAAAATAGTAACAATGTTGGCAGGATTACAAGTGATGTTTCTTAAATGTATAATACTTTAAATGAATTGGTGAAAATGAAATATTTGCTGTTAAATGATTATAGTCCAGGAACCAGTTACAGGCCAACCTTACAAAAGGTCACAGAGTTTATATGTCGCATACTTCTTCAGTACCATGTACTAATGATAATTCTGAGTTTTTGACCTCCAAGCTTTGCCACTCATGATGCCATCTTGGAAAAATAGTGACCTAATTGACCGTTTTGCAATGATGTCATTCACAATTATTCTTAGTACTAGTTACGACCAAAATAGCTATTATAAAAGATAGATCATGTAATTTTTGTAGAAACCATTTTTTGATTAGATTTGTAGTTTCAAAGGTACAATAGATTTAAAAATGTGGATATTTCATAATTTTTGCATTTTCCCTTTTTTTTATTCGTTTTGACTGTAATATTTGGTCTCTTTGTGTTTTACTTGTATATTCATATAATAGGTTTAAGTGCCCTAAAGTATTATGTATGGTTGTAATTAAAAATTAAATATGAAATTAATACGTCTAAAAATGAAGGAATGTAAAGGTGAGGTATTTGGTGTAGAAATATAAGTAAATATTAATAGAGAATAGTTGATTTTGTTTATTTTTCTTGATTTACTTATTTCCACACCATCATACATGGAGTAAAATGTGTATTTTCTATAATGGTGTCCCCATATGCCCCAATTCACTTCACATTTTATTAAGATTAGTGTTTTACCCTTCTTGATTTCCTCGACAGACCAGGTTAAACTATGCATTCCTGAAAATATTCTTCATCAAGAATTTCTTTTTCTTTTTCTTTGACTTTATCGTAATCTCTAATTTTTATGGACTAAAGCTGATATACGTAAGTTCTTTCTTAATATTAGTCATCTGTCAGATAAAATATAATAAAATCTATGACTTTCTATCAGAAGAGTGGTAATTCAAAAACTGATGATACATTCAAGAAGAAATTGCGTAATGCAAATGATTTCTGTGTACCTAGACCCATGATGACCCATTTTACAAAGCCATATAGTTTTTTTACCCCTAAAATGTTTAATAACCTTCCACAAGATATAAAAAGTGTGAAAACTTCCTTTTATTTTAATAAAAAGTTAAGGAAGAGGTTGTTGTTTGTTGAGGATATAGATACTACACTAATAAATGTACATGTTTAGAGTAATGAATTACTTGATCTCAAATGTAATAAAATACCTACAGAGAGTATAATATAGTGGGTGCAAATATAATACATGTATGTGTAATATGTGTGTATGTACATTTATTTATTTTTTATTATTTTTTTATTTTTTTGTGGGGCTTTATGGCTCATGTCGACATCAAAGGTCATTGGAGCCCGAAAAACTTGTACAGGTAGGGAAAATGCAGTTACGCACTAGGGAGAGCCAATATGACTCTCCCCGCCTGTGGGACNAGGTCAGAAAAGAGAAAGGAAGGAGCATGGCACAAGTAAGTGGAAGTAATGCCAGACTCAGCTCGGGGCCCCGTGTTCGCCAAACACGTACTTACTAGATGTAAGTCCCCTGGGGGGATGTACATTTATGTGTGTATATTTTTATGTGATTAAATTTTTTATGTATATAAATTCTTAGGTCAAGGTTTTGTTAAGAATATTCAGGATTTAAAGATAAATCTATATAATTGATGGAGATTAGGTAATCTTAAAAGAAAACATATTTTTCTTGGCTACTGACACTACAAAACTATTTTCTTTTTTTCCTTTAATAAAGTTAAAATTGCTTTTTATTTCAACTTTTCACTGAAATATATTTTATGTATATGAGAGATATAAAATTAATCTATCTTTATCTAATGTATTTTTCCACTGTGATGACTTTAAGTAAAAATTGAATGTATTATTCTCCAAACAGGCATAGCCTGGGAGGTTGTTGTTTTCTCTTCATGCACTTTGCATATAAAAAATATTTTTGTAACAAAAGTGCTGGGCAACATATTAATTATAATTCATTGCTATACACAAAACCTTTAATATATAATGCATTCATCCTTCAATTGCTTATATTTTTGTATTTTGTATTATTACACTACTGTTTATTATATATATTATAGATCAACCTGGGAAGTAAAATGTATGTTTTTATAATACTCTATAAAAACATGTATTTTGTTTTGTGTAAATGAGAGAATAAATTTCTATTCTATTCTAAAAAAGAAATCTGCTACATTATGACATGAAACTATCCACAAAAGCAAGATACAAAGTACTTCAACCCTGTCTTTCTACATTTGTATGTTTGATCACTGTAACATTGTGCATGTGGCTCGGTAAAACTGACAGTGCCCAGCAAAGGCTCTTTGAATAGAATACCCTTGGAGGGTTGGGAGACCCGAAAACTCTTTGAATACGTCATTGTTAACACCGAAAAGTTTGGAAGAATGTGGACATCCATGCAACATGGTTGATGACCTGCCAAGAAAAGGGGTCAGTGAGAAAGCCCATAAACTGAATGCACATTTGTAAGCGATGAAAGGTTTGAGGAATGTAGAAAACTGGACAGCTGGGGTGGGGGGACCTGTCCAGCAAAGAGTTAGTAAATAAACTACTTGAGGGGTGGATGGAACGCGAAAAACTTTCCGAAGATGTAATTGTGAGCGTTGTATGGGTTCTGATAATAGGATGCACACACCTGCTCCTTAAGGGTGGTAAACCCTCTGCACACATGGTCAGAGGACCGGGTAACGGAGGTGGTGACACGAAGAAGCATCCCCCTCTCTAACTGATAAAAGGCACAAGAAGACAGCGCTCGGCTCCTTACTACGAGAGATGTAGGAAGGGAGTGGAGGACACATCAATCACTGGGAAGTGTGTCTTTCCTAAGAGACTTGAGTTAACTAACTATTCACCAGTGTATAATCAGTTGTATATGTTTGTATAACTAATCTTTGTTTTATAATTTCAAGTAAATAGTAATTGTTTTCTTGAAACAGAGTTTTATTTCCCCTGAGTGAGAGGGGTGGTGGCAGTGAAACAATAGAACCAGATAGATACGTTACAATCACATCCCTTTGTACAATTACATAAAATTTTTCAAATATTTACAGGAGTTGGATCTTTTGGATTCTCATTGAAATAGGTTCAATTTACTTTTTTCTCATCCTCAATCTAGTGGATTCTTTTGGATGTTGTTCCATAATACATCATTGAAATAGCTTTCAGTGAGAATAATATCATGCAAAATTGCTCATAGGAGGTAATGAAGCGAAGTTGAATGTCTTTTTACTGTGGATTTCATGAATTATTGGAAGTGGTGCATGTAATGTGTTATCTGTGGAATTGCTGCAAACTGCAATCCAAAATTTTTCTCGAACAGTGATGCTGTCTTCATTGTATATTCATCCTTGAAAACCTGTAAGACGATTCAGTGATTCATAATCATCCATAGTCTTGGAAAACATTGTTTTTCCAATGTTAAAACAGTGATGTGTTATCGCACTCACTAAATACTGTAAAAACATTATTTTTTTCAGAAACTGTTGTTTCAAAATGTATGCTACTTGAAGAGTATGTCTACTCCTCAACTTTTCCTTATTCCTTTTTGAATCCTATTAGAAGTACAAGTAGATCAATATCTTCTCTGATAGTGAAGATATGTGATGTAGACAGAATTATGTGATGAAGCAGGATTATGTGATGTAGACAGAATGATTGCAATGTTAACAATTAATGTGTGTCCACCTTTTACAATTTGTATTACTGACAAATTATCTTCCAAGAATTTATAATGTTATATGGTAATCAAAGGATTTGATTATTTTTATTGTTGGTTAACAATCTTCCTTGGTAAATGGTCGCAATCATTAAGCCATCAATTTTTGTTTCAGCAGTATTGTATTTCCTTGTTCAAAATGAAGAAGGAAATGGAAAAATTAAAAATTTTTGAAATATCCACATTTTTGTATCTTTTGTATATCTCTGAAACTATAAATCTGATAAAAATAATGTTGGGAAAATTTTACATGATCAATTTTTTTAAATAATAGCTATTTCAATCATAACTAGTATCAGAAGCAAAATAATTGTTAAAATGTTAATTTTGTCGCTATTTTTCCAAGATGATTTCATGAGTGGCAAATCGTGGAGGTCTAAGACATAGAATTATCATTAGTATGTCCAATTCAAGAAGTATGCCGAACATAAACTCACTGTGACCATTTGCAAGGTTGGAACTACTTGAATCCTGGAGTATTACTACTTTAAATGAATTTGTGTATGTTATGTGTAAAGATCATGTTATTTTCACTATTAGAGGTAAATGAATGAAATCTCTTATAGTTGCAGTTAAGAATTCTACCAGAATCTATCAAAAAACTAGATTACAATTTGTATCCACTGCTCTCTGGATTGGTTGCACTTCCTAGATTGCGATTAACATTATCCAATAAGAATGACTATCCTATGAAACAAACTCAGTTGACAGAACTACTTGAACGATCTCTGCCATCTCATGTGTATGTTATGGTGAGTATTTAAAAATAAAAAATCATTTTCTTGTCTTGTAAGGAAAATATTCAATTTTTTCCTGAATTCTACCTCAATAATTTTTTGTCCATGCTAATAATTGTATTTGTATCAGCTGCTGGTACAGAATCTGCTTGTATAAAATTTTGAGAATTTTGTCTTTCAAAATTTTATATAAGAATAATTAACCCTTAACTGGTACCGTGTAGCTCCCAAGGGTTGTGATTCTCAGAATTTCTGACATCTAAACATAGTCGACACTGAACATTTGGAGTAATCTCATTATGTCGTGACTCATGACATGTGCTGGATGTGGGTACTGCAGCACTTTCGAGAATGGAAGTAATTGCTTGTTGGAATCCATGGAACCTCCTTGGTTAGAAAGAGCATATATTTTTGTTACATGTTAATTAGATGCGATTAAATAAATCTTTTTAAAAATTGGTTTGTATTAGAAAAGAAATAAAGGGATATTTCTTTTTAAAATTTCTATAAAAATGCAAATTTTTTCAGATTTTTGTATTTAAAAAAAAGATGTTCCAAAAATTGTACCAATTTTTTGACATTCTTCTAGATGTTAACCTAGAAGAACAATTGTAGTAAAAAAAATACATAATGTTGGCTCTTAATTTATAAAATAATCATTTTTTGACCTTTTTCAGACACGTTTTTTTTCACTCTGGTTTACTGCTAGTTTGCGACTTCATCAGATGACGAAATGTCGTTAGTGAAATAAAATTTAAGTCTGAAAAAGACTAAAAAAAATTATAATATACTAATCGCACAACTAATTGCCATTTATAAAGTCACATTATTTAAACTGGCTTGTTGGTAACAAATTATTCTTAAGGACCGCTTGGCTGCCACAATACCAGTTATGATTGTCACCAGTCAAATTTACTATGCTGGTTGAATGTTAAGTAAATAGCACATGACTGTGAGAAACTTGGGATTTTTTGCCTTTAGTGTGTCATTATTTTTATTTGCATAAGTGTTAATTTTTTGAACCTGTAGGAAATTAAAACATATTTGTATCTCTGTTTTTACTTTTAGCCTCAAGGAAAGGGCAACCCTACTCCAATTGCCATAGTATCTTGAAGAATGCAAGAAGTAGTCAATTATTGAATAATGGAACAGTGCATTTACTAAAAATATTGTTTGTTGATGAGTAGAAATGATAATTTATTTATGTATCATATCTTGTTCTCTGTTGAATGTTCCAAATGCAATGTAATTAATATATTTGTGCAACTTGCTCAATATTTGTTTGTACTGTGCTATAGAAATTTAGAAGCAGATGTTATTATAATTTGTATATTGCATAATAATTATAAATATGTTTGTGTGTGTGTAAAACATACATCTTTGTAAATTGTATATCATTTCCTTTAAAATTGTATAAATGAATTATGTATGTTAATAATATTAGTGATTTTTGAAAGTTTCTTTTTTTTTCTTTTTGTGCTTGCATTTGTTGTTATAAATAAAGTTACCATATTGGAGATGAGCAATAGCTTACATAATAGAAGTAAATGAAATACAAATTAATTATAGTCCATAGAAGTATTTTTGAAAAATGATTCAACAGATATTAATTTTTAATATTGGAATATTACAATAGTCTAGATTCCTCAGTGAATCATATCTTTCCGAGAGACTTTATAAAATCTCTTTTTTTTTAATTTGTGAGAAACATCTCAGCTTTGACTAAGGTCATTTACACGTAAAGTGTTATGGAAGTAATATGGTAATGATCAAATATTACTTTTGCATCCTAGCAAGGAATAGGGAACCATCAAGGGACAACTATTGTGGGTATGACCTGATAATAGTGAAACGTATTTTTCTTATAAATGAGTCATGAATTGAAAAAAAAATATTGTTATTTCATTTTTAACCAAAAGTCAGTATTTCTGTTAAATTTTCTGTGAAGTTGGCAAATTCATTTTCAAATTGTAATGCTTTTGTAAAAATTGGTTGTTAATAAGTTATAAGAAGAAATTTATATACTGAGCATTTGATTTACTCTTAAAATCCTTTGATTTCAGTAATTCTCCTTAGTCAGTTCCTTTAAATATTTGGGTTCAATTTTAAATCAAAGTAATTCCATCAAAGAAGAGATTCCAAGAGAATTGCATCTGGTAATAGAGCTTACTATGCTAATATGGAACTATTCAAGAGTAAGCTGCTTTCAAAAAGTGTAAAGCTTAGACTTTACCAAGCTGTCATAAGACCCATACTAACATATGCGGCAGAAACGTGGACTCTCAAAGAAAATGATATCAGAAGACTAAATGTGTTTGAGAGGAAGACCATGAGAATATATGGTCCAGTGCAAGAATCTGATGGTTCCTGGAGGATGAGATAAAATTACGAAATTGACAACCTCATCAAGTCTTCTTCTTCCTAGCCTTTTTCCCACTTAATGTGGGGTCGGCTCAAATGGGGATGGATATGATGCTTCTTAGGATTTTTGGCTGGGGAATACTCATGGTGCCGAATGCCCTTTCTGACGCACCTCCCCTGAAGCGGTGATTTATGAAATGAAATGGGTGTGAATGATTATGAGTGAATGTTGTGGTGGAATGATAGGCAGGGGAAACCTGCCGCGAGCACCGCTCCGTCCACCACCTCGGATTCTACTTGGATCGGACCGGGTTTGAACCGGCGTAGAAGGCGAGCGCGTTACACACTGCGCCACGGGTCGCCCTCATCAAGTCAAAGAATATAATAAACCATACAATAGTACTCAGACTTGGCTGGTTTGGACAACTGTATAGAATGAAGGATGAGAGAGCAGTAAAAAAAAAATCTGTAACTGGTACCCTACATCAACAAAGAAGAGAGGAAGACCAAAGACTAGGTGGAGGGAAGACTTATTGAAAAACATCAAAGAACTTGGGATCATGAACTGACCTGTATTGGTGCAAGACCGAAAGAGATGGAAAGCTGTCGTGGAGCAGGCCAAAACATCAAGAAAGAAGTAGAACCTATTAAGAAGAAGAAGAATTTTCCTTAGAAGGTAACAATACTATTTCTGCTTTATACTACACTTTTTCTGTAGCCCTGTGTTGTTAAGGTAAGCAGCATGAGTTGCGTCGCAGTACAGAACTGTGCCGCACATGTAGTATGGAAACCCAATATATGAAAACTGGCCCATAAATCATACACTTCATAATTTCAGTATACGTAGCAACTCCAGATAGTAGTTTAAAACTGCACGTCTTGCAGCAATAAAATTCTTACTGTCTATATTATTTAATTAATCACGCTTATAAATTTTATTATAAATAATCACAATTATAAATTATTTTTTTTGAAAAATTCACTCTTAAAACTAACGATTGGAGTTGGGCTTAATTGTTAGGTTAAGGTAGACTGACACCAGACGGGTTTTTAGTAGGATTACAATGTTACATCTGATTTTACTTTCCTCTCATGTAAAGTTTATAATAAAAATAGGAATTATTACAATTTGTGTTAGATTTATTGCTGTTTATACCTTGAGTATTCCCATTATTATCCTGAGTATAAATTCAGTATAATGTGGATAAATACAGTGGCAGATCTAGACTGTAATCAAGGGGGGATGGGCTCTAATGACCTTCGATGTTGACGAGCCCTAAAGCCCCACAAAAAAAAATAATCAAGGGGGGGGGGACAAACAGGGACCATTTTTGTGTAACAATTATTACCTTAAATGAAATGCATCAAATAAATAATTAAAAATCTGATATTAATAACAATAATTATTATTTATTAAAGTTATGAACATGGTATTATTAGTTTTATTAATATTGTATCGTTAGTTTTATTAATATAGCCCCCCCCCCCATAGATCCGCCACTGAATACATATTGAATTACAGTTCTTATAAAAATATTTCATTTTATAAATAACGTTAGTAACAAAATAATAATGTAAGAAAAATAGAAACATATTCAGTCGTAATTGTTAAGAATGAACGATTTACATCCATTTTCATAAGATGTTTTATTCAGGATTAGTCATTAGTGGGATGTTTTGGTCATTTCCACCTAGATTTCCCATCTAGCTCTCTGTGTTTCCATTTGGGTTTCGACTTGCGCAAGACGGAGTGAAGGAGTGAAGACGCAGCGCGATTTTGGTCTGGTTGGAATTTCAGCTGCGCCACTTCGTCCACTCTACTCCACGAAGGTTTTCCCATACGTCACCCCATTGGCATGCTCTCGCTCCGTTTGGTGGGATGGAGCGACCGCGAATGGCCAGAGTAATTATTAATGTAATGAATGAATAGACATCGCGCAGTCAATGAAGTTCCGCAAAATATCTCATTTTCTGTACATTGTTGCGCATATCACTGAGTGGTCGTAACCGGATGATTGCGCGATGTCTATTAGAATAAGACTATGCGGATATTTCCTTGGTTCTCTTACCGGGATGAAATTTGCAGTGTGAAAAAAGCTGGTCTTTTATGTCCGGGAAATGAATGCATTGTTTCTATACGTTCATCTTCGAGACCTCGGATTGTCCACTATTAGCGGGAAACTCATATAAGCGGGTCTCTTACGAGGTTCCACTGTTTATCAATAATTTCTACATAATTTGCTGAAAATGAATGATAGAAATATGTTTTATTGAAAATGTGTATATTGTATAATTTGGAATGTATGGGAACATGATTCGAAAACCCTGTGATAGATGAAGTTGCATAGGGTGCCAAGATCTGGGGATAACACGGTAAACAGGTGAAAACTGGTCAAAGCCTGGTATCCATTGTGATTCCTTTCCCTTAAAACTCTCTAACAGCAGGATATTTTTGGGGTATGTATTTTTATTTGGCCAAACTTAAGAATATGATCCCACAAGAGTTTGAAAAAATAATTTATGTCATAATACTACAAATATTATTGCGGTTCCGAAAATATAAGCCGTATTCTTCGCTTTTCATATTTTCTTCTCTCCGCCGCCGTTTATGTTAGTATGTTAGGGTATGATAATTATAATATGGCTCGCGACGGCGAGTCATGAACAATTATAAACAATTGTTCGGTCACAGTCGGCGATTCCTTTTTAAGAAAATCTGTTGTACGTGTGAAGATGGAGGCGATGGCGGAGGTAGAAGCACTCGCGGAAGGATATACGAAGAATAAGGTTAGGATAGCACCATAATGTTAAATTTGCCATCGAAAAAGGGATTTTTTTTCACTTAAAATTATTCAATTTGTAATTTCCGAGAACAAAGTCCCTTCCAGAATCATGGCAAAAAAAGCCGTTTTTCGATATCTCATCTGGACATTTTTCTACGGCGTTGGACCATATAGTTAAGTTGGTCCGCTTATCTACATGGAGCGGTAGGATGTAGGATAGGGTTGGCTCATAGAACTCTAACTATGAAATGCCGAGTCCATGCAGCGCAAGCGAGCCGGCCGGTCGGTCAGATGCCCCCATCACTAGCAAGTGGTCAGGTCGGCCAAGCTCCACGTAACACTAGAGCCACTGATGATTTGTTTTACGTCTGTTTGTCTTTAATACAAATTTTTAAGTTTTATTGTTACAATAATACTTACGACTAAAAAGGGTAGTTGTTTTAATGGATGAAATAATTTCTGTATTCCATATTAATATTTTTTAAAATAGATTGTCCACATATAGCTCATGATATATTTTTTTCTACAGATATAACATTTTTACATTTACATATTTTGAAACAAAATAAATTTGTAGAGCTTTTGGCGTATACCTTACTTTGACTTATTAATTGTTGAAGTCTTTTCTTTTGCATGAGAAAAAGACATAGTTAAAAAAAATAAAGTACCTATTAACTTTATTAGCTTCATTTCATGACTATCGTCAAGAGATTCAATATTGAAGGGGTGATTTTTAAACAAACGTCCCTCAAATTGAATACATGACTGCAACACATATCTTCTGGAACAAAATGCCTTCGTATGTTTATTGCACATTAATAATCTCTACAAATACTTAACTAATCTAAAAACGTCACTCGACACTTTCACAAGGTGTCCCCTTTAGATAAGTGCAGTAAAAGTAATAAACTCAGGGTCACTTTGGGAGTTGTCATGTAAGAGTTTAGTGCATTCTGTACATTTCATAAAACTATCTACTTTTTCCACAACAAATCCACTGATTGACTATAAAATGTTGCCTCTATAGTAATTGTTATTTGCCAAATAATAGATTTCCTCTATCACAGAGTCTGACTCTTCATCATCACTGTTCATAACATCGTAGGGTGCATCAAAACTTAATACTGAATTTTGATGGTGTTCATCAAAATCCAAGCAGTCGTTTCTCGTCCGGTGTCTCCTTTATCCCATCGTATTTGCAGGTCCAGATTAGGAAGTCCGTTATTCTTTTCCTTGATGTTTTTTCACTACATCGTTTTCTTGTCTCATTCAGTAGTACCTCACCATTCCGCACAAGGTTACTCCGATATCTCATCTTCTGCAGATATAAAACAAAATTCTGTATCCCTAATAGTACATTCATCACCGCAGTGGAGACTTCGATATCAAAGATATTCGAAGCAAACATTGACTTACTATGGCCAGGAGTCTCTTCTCGAAAGTGACATTCACAATCCTATCCCCCCAGGCCATACATCCATGCGAAATCGCTTGCCGAAGCGCAAGTGTATACAATATTTTCACATCTCATCGGTTAACATTGTAAACATGAATGCCCACACGCAGCATACTATATAATATGACACGCACTCTGTGCGACACATGTCAGGTATTCATTGAACATCAAATTATCGTCGAGTACAACTCCTAAATATCAGTTCTTTCGCTCTATCTGTTCTTTTCGACCACCCAGTTTCACTATAAAATCCCGTCGGTTTTCCTTCGGTTGCCCGAACCACATTATCCCTGTTTCTTCGACGGAAGACAATGTCAATTCATATGATACACAAATCATTTCACAAACATCCAAAGTCTTCTGCACGTTTCGTTCCAGTATGTTTCGCGAGTTAGCAAAGACTATAGCCGTTCAATCATCGGCGTACGCTATCAGTTCCACGCCCCGTTCTTTCAAATCCCATAGTACACGATCCATCACTATGTTCCAGTTGATCGGTCTGCTGGCTGATCCCTGAGGACATCCAATGGTTGTTGTCTTCTCTATTCGCTCACCGCCAATTTAGGACCATAGTACGATATTCGAAATATGACTTTACCATTTTTAACAAATACGATGGCAAATTCTTCTTTTCTAAAGTTTCTACAATTGTTGACCATTTGGCATTATCAAATACATCTTTTATGTCACGGAAAAGACTTCCACAATACTTTTCATCAAGCTTCGTAATCGTTGATAGCAACAGGTTGGTGCATCATCATGCTTTTTCCCGGCATGAAACCTAACTTTTTTTTTTTTGGTGGGGCTTTAGGGCTCGTCAATATCAAAGGTCATTAGAGCCCTTGAAACCTAACTGACGATCACTCATTCCCCCAGAGCGTCACAGGTAGGTCACTATACGCCTTGTCGAAATTTTATCGAGCAATCTTCCATACGTCGGTATTAGTGAAATAGGTCGGTAGGATGAAGGATTGCTTGGGGGTCAGTCCTTTCCTTTCAAAAATAACTTCACTATGCTGACTTTCCAACAGCGGGGGAAATAAGACGCGCGCAAGCAATCTTTATAAATACTATATAAATGTCTGAAAAAAGTATTTCAAATGTTCGTTGCATCATTTCATGATTTATGTTGTCATATCCCGGTGCTCTTTTCCGACCCATTTGTCGAGCACACTGTAATGTTTCCTCTGGTGTTATTTCTTCTATATCTTTAGATTTAATGTCCTTATATTGCCACTCCGGTGGCTGACCTGCCCGAAAAATTGTATTAAAAAGTGTCTCTCCTGTCTCCAGCCCAGTTTGCGTGTACGTAGCTGTTTCCCTTTGAGTTATGAGTGATGTCCATATTTCTTTTCTGCGAATCTTATTGGCACTTAACAGATATGGGATTCCGCAACACGATTTTGCGAATGATCTTTCTATGAAGTCTTACCAACTACTTCTTTTCGATGTAACTATTTCTTCTTTGAAGGTCTTCATTGCCAATTTGTAATTCATTAATTCAACAGAAGTATAATTTCCTCTTTTTTGCCCGTTGCAGTTGGGAACACGTCATGTTAACTTTTTGTTTGAGCACATCTAATCGCCTTGTCAACCAGGTAACCTTCGGTCTATCTGTTCTCCGTTTTGCAACACATTACGCGCAAGTCCGTAGTAATCCTATTTGTTGCGCATCAATCCGTTCATCCAATGACTTATCCGTCCCGTCCAACATCTCTTCCATCTCCTGTAGTATCTGGTTTTTTCTATCCTGTGGCTACTGCCAATCAATCTTTCTATAATTTATTATTTCCCCTTCCTTATCTCCTGCCCGTTCCAATATCACGAGGATTCCACCATGATCACTTTGCATTCCCGACACCAGTCGCCATGGCAGTAACTCTAACATTCTCCGTTTACTTGTTAGATCTGTTATAAATTCGCCTCTACTACCCAATAACGTCGTTGTCTCATAGTCATTCAAGACAATTAACCCCGTGTCGAATAGAACGAGACTTCCAACTCCTTTCCTCGCCGATTTGTACGGTTGTCTTCAAGTATTCTGGTCCGTGCGTTTGTCGAAGAAAATAATTTAATTCTGTCTCATCTCATGCAAAATTATCCTCAAGTCTCGTAAATACGGTTTCAAGTCCTTTGCATATTGGCAATAATAGTTATTACCAATATCTCTAACTCACATTTATTGCATAGTATTAACTGACAATGCAATTGTTGTAGTACCATTACATCCCCTATCCTCTGTATAACTATCGCACTCCTCAGGTTCGTCCCAGCTACAACTCGAAACGCCAAAAGCACATGTTGCAATTTTCCTTTTTTATTGATACACCTCCCGTAGGCATGCAACAATATTACTCTGAAGCATATAGTCTCCCAACTCAAGCGCTGTGATTTTCGAACGCTGTATATTTTGCTGATGAATGCTAATCATAATTGATGCTCGCCTTTAAAACTCTATGCGCATTTATGAACTCTACATACTCGCGATTCGGTACACTATGATTGTGTGAAATACCTCGACACATGATATACAATAAATCCTTTGCTACATACTTCTCGTACCGGTGCCCAAATACTGTTCCGCAATGTCCACTCACAGCTTCTCGGGACAGGCGGCAGCCATATGGCCAAATCTGTGGCATCTGTAACAGCGTAAAGGTGTTAAGTCCTATGCCATTCTCAAATCGTCATCTCCATCCCTACCCGCATCAATGCATCGACCTCACATCTCAAGCACCCAATTTTCAACAGCATTTTGCTTCTGTTTCTCTTTGAATAATCTTCATACATCCTTCATTCCCTGCTCTTCATTTTCTAGCGCAAAATTTCGCCAACCAAGGTCTGCCAAAAATTATTTCTCACCTGTTCCCTTCTCCACTCCGAATATTCGGACACGCGGCCACGTCTGTCAGGTATCCTATGTCCGTTCGTTGCTGAAGTACTTTCTCTAAATTACATTTTTCACCTATATTCGGGAGTACAACCACTAAATTTCCTCCTCCCGTTTCTCTTGTATCAATACACACAATTGTCCCAGCTTGCCGAAGCATTTCCCTCACACTCCCCTACATGGTGAACTACTGCCACCTCCTTCTGCCGTTCCTTCTTCCTACCATTCTGCAAGACTGTTGCATAAGAATTATCTTCACTCATACATCGCCCTGGTAACTCCAGCAACCGTTCACTCACCTTTCCGAGATGCGTGTCTACCCCTTTCAAAACTTTATCCACCAAGATCTCCCCCTACCGATATGATAGTCTTCTGCTGTCTTTAGTAGTGCATAAAGTTGTTGTTTCCCATTGTTTTTGCAACCGCTCTTGTATTCCATTTATTCTATCATCAAAGATATTTACTACCGTTTCTACACTTCTCTCTCTGTCCTGTCTGATAGCTTCCATTACCCAAGTCCATTGCCCATTTCTTGACCTTCCCCCTCGCAATGACATCTGTGGTAATAGTATTCAAAAGTTTCTCCACCTTCCCCATCATGTCATAAAACTCCACCCCTTTCCGCAACTCCTCATTAATTACATTCAATCGTACAACTGTTTGCCATAAATCTTTTACACCATCAGTGATAACCCGCTGGATGCTGGCATTTAACCTCCGAAACTTCTCCCCTTTGAATACCGCGTCCATTTTATCCATTTTCTTCTCCAGTTCATGTACATTAACGCCATTACGCGTGTGAGTCACAAGAAATGCAGATCTTCGGCAAGAAACCTGTCGCATGCGTCATTTCTGCCCTTATGATATCACAACCCCCTTCTGATGACTGCAGATGCTTGCTTTATTGTAGACGTTTACTTGGTTTAAGGAATCTATACCACCACCCTTATGCGTATGGCCCTCTCCGTTGTCACAACTACTGTGCAAGGATGATATACTGTTTTTCTAGAAAATTGCTTGTCTCCCAATGTGTTCCACAAAAGAGTTTTGGGAAGTCTCAGTAAGCTATTATTGTCCTAACCTTGTGCAAGAAATTATCTCTCTCCCCTCACGTGTTTGATTTATTTGTTTCTCCACTCCTGTGCATTTAGGCCCTATGCACACAGGATACGAAAATGTGAAGCTCTTTGCAGCCTATCCCACAACATGTGTACGGTCATAATCGCCCGTCCAGTTCTCGAGTTCTAGGGGGGTGTTTCAAAACACACGTTTCTCTGACACAAGTGGATTGGGTCCCACATAGGTCCTGTGGTTATTTAAACAGAAAATTAACTATATCCTTGCCAAGTTTTACCACGATCGGTTTAGTGGTTTAGCCGTTATTAAGTAACAAACAGGTAGAGACACTTTCGCGTTACGCATTTATGTATTAGTATTGTAACAAGAAACGTAGAGAGAAGTTAATAAACCCCACTTTGGAGCGACTCCAGCTACAAAACGCCGTGGACTACGCACGTTCATTGATGCGATCTGCTACCTTCCGTCTCTTGGGTTCATTCAAAACGGCCCCCAGTGGCCGTCCCTTTTTACGCTCGCTGCTACAGCCGCCAAGTCGACCTCCGCGTGGAATGTGAGACGTCAACAGTACCATCATCGAGCACAATTTGATTACTTTACAGCTTAATGACTCTCGTATTGTTTAGTGCCATTGACCGCCTAGTCAAAATGTTCATCATACACGTACCGAATTGTTTCAAGCGAGGCTAACGCTACTCGCGCCGAACTAATTAAAATTCTGAGAAATTGCATTGAACTCGAGTTTAAATAGTTCGTTGCACACCGGCTAACAAAATACTCATAATTGATCAGACTGATACAGCTCACTCAAGTAAAATAATGTCAAATAAGATGAATACCGGAATCTTATCTGGTATCATCCAGCAGCACTCTAAGGTAATCAGTCAGATATTACTAATGAAGAGACAAGCAGAATTATGCTAAGTCTCGGAGATTTTCAGAACGGATATTGTCTAATCTCTCAGTAATATGTGAATAATATCTGTATCTCTCTGATGAGTGAACAGATATGTACTGAATGAATCAATAAAAGAATAAATGGATCTTCGCTGCTCCTTGTTTTTATAGTTGTATCCCTTCTCCATGGTCTAAAAATTGACAGAAGGGACTTCACCTCCTCTGACGTGAGTCCTTCCACCCAATAACTTGACAATCTTCTCACTACATAACTCGCCCCTGATTGGCTTGACATGTCATGACGTATTTTCATCTGAGACCAATAACAATGTTTGTTATCACTATTACTACTGTGCTCTGGAACCTGGTGTTTTTCCATCGAAATCCCCTCTGTGACTCTCCACAGATCCGCAACCCAGATTTTTCCACAAGACAATATTTAATTTTGAAAAGAAAATTCCATCCCCCTACGTTCTAACAATAACACTTTATTGTAACGTGTCTGTCCTATGTTACTCGCACCTTTCATTCCAAACCCCAAAACATTTGCGCAGTGGTTCCCCACTCGATTATTTTTTAGTGTCACTCATCATTTTTTGTTCGAAACAGGAGCCATGCGCCCCGATGGTCAACCTCGATCCTTCTCATTTCTTTGCTTTTAGGTTTCAGACCTTCACCCTCGTTGTTCATCAGCTCTGCGAATCTCCTTCTGGCGAAGGGTTCTCCCAACAGACCTTTATTCTTTTCGTGGACAAATCTCCACATCCTTTTCATACAATTCTTCACATGTTCAATTCATCTGTCACCGAGACTGGCCCAAACCTTCCTTCCGAATTTCTAAAATGCATTATACCATCTGCCCCTTCCATTTACATTTGGACAGCGTGTCTGGTCAATTATTTTTCACAGCTACTTATTTTTCTTTTCTTTTGCTTCAGCCCCCAGCAAAAATAACTACGCCGCATGCCGGGACACCAGCCAGCTCCGAACCTAGTTTATGGCTTCTTCCTCGGCACCCTATCAGGCGCCCCAGTGGAACCCGTCTCCTCCTTCCACTTACTATTTGTCCTAAAGGCAGCCCCTTAACTTCGACCCTTCCTCGACCGCACCTGCTCGAGGGCAAAATTACGAGCTTCTTTTCAATTATTAAATCTTTTCCTTAATAATTTTTCTACATATTTATGATAAATGTAACAAACTAATTATTTATTACAATATAGAAGTATGGATTTATGGGATATGCGAACACAGTTGGGATGTTGAGGGAATAAGAATATGGGATACGCAATAATAGGATATGAGATGAAGAAACAGGATTGATACTGACTGACACAGGACACGAAGACAGCATTGTGATATAATTTGGAGAGGGAAAAAAATACGTTATCCTTGCAATGGGATGATTGGAAGCAAGTTTAAGTAACCAAAGGAAATGAAAAAATGTCTGTGGTGGTATTTTCATCTAAAAATGCAACCGATGTGAATGAGACAGAGTTTGTGTATCACTAAATTCGTTAAATATATTTTGAAAATCTAAAAAATATTTTTGTTGCGCCCTCTAAAAGGTGTCGTCCTGGGCTGTAGACTAATCAGCCACATGGTTAAGGACCGTGCTGATGAGTCTGTTGGAATAGATATATCAGAATCAGTCTACATCAATAGACTTCATCTCGTACATTCATAAGCCATAGATGAGTCTATTGATGAACTCTTTAAGAAGTGTGCCCGCAGAAATTTTCCCTGGATGGCGTTTAAGAGGTAAACGAGAAAAAGGAAAGGAAATTTTCGTGAACTAAGTGATACTCGAGTGCATTCTAGAGTATCTGAATATGTTAGCATTCACCAACAGCTTTAATGTTTATTTGTAATTATTTATTTTTTAAACACTAGACACTCATTTTTATTTAGCGTGGCAGTATTAGACCACATATTTCAAGTCATTGCAGTTCATCTGATGCTGCAATTATTTCTTAGTGAAGCATATTGCAAAGATTAAATATAAACATGCTGAATTTACATGACCATAAAACACTACTAATTACAGTTACAAACGCATTCTCCTTTTCGACAGTAAAATCCTTCAAACATTGAAGTATTGACCCTTTTACGTAAAGGTAATCATCTTCCTATAATACAGCTGGCCATTTAGTTTGTAGTACCGTTTTAAAGTTTTAATACACTCCAAATGCAAGATTTTTTTCGGCGTGACTCTAGCCAGGAGGTGAAAGTATGTCTCCACATTACTCCTTAAATTATTAAGCCAATCTTTTGGAACGAATTTCAACTCATTTAATAAATTGTTTAGTATAGTTTACCAGTCCTCACAACACACATTCTGTGACTTTTTTCTTTATGCACGCAATCAAATAATAAATCGTAAGTGCGTCATTTCCAGTTCCATTTCCACATTTCACGTAAAAGTTTTGCTGAGAATTAACACAGATGTGTCATGTGAGGACAAACTTTGGGTTTTCGGTTCAACTGTGTAGTTTAACGTCTATACGATATTTCGTTACGCTTATAGCGCCTATAATCCGAGTTTTTCAAGTATGTGTTTGCGTGTGCGGGAACTTCGGGCTTACGTGTCACAAAGTTACGTCACCTATCACGCGATGAGCTCGCGTTGCGTCAATGCAGTCACCGCTACACGCATTATTCGCGGATGGTTTTGATTCCGGAAGAAGCTTCATACCTATCATAAGAGTTGTAAATCGTAAAATTTCGTAATTCCGGGCTGGGCATTCTTATTAAGGAACCTTTGAACTTCCGGACAAAGGTAATGCGTTATGACAGCGTGTGACGCGGATTCCAAGTTTATTATCTCGAAACTTGAGCAGAAAGCATCCCTATAGCCCTACTTCTCCTTATTGATGACCTCGTACCCCGACTCGTGCGTTAGATCCACTGATCAGATTTCTAATAGATCAGTGTTCAAATCCCAAATGGTCGACGTTATCAGCGCCAAATTACACCAATCATAGCGTCTTCTGAACTAAACCTCTTTTAGTAGCTTCTCGTGGCACTTCATGCGTGATTCCCTCTAGTATCCTCTTCGGTGTTCTGCTGCGTAGACGCAGCTGTAATCATGTCCCTTTGACGAGCCTTCATGCCCCACAAAAATGTAATCATATCCCGGAGAGTTCTTAAACCTAATTTCATCTCATCTCTCATTTGAAGCTCGAATGTCAGTGACCGTTCAGATCATATTAGAATATCAACTTTTGTGCTCTGAAAACTTCTTTATGGAATGTAATCCCATCTTAGTTATAAAGGTATTTTTCATGCTATCAGATCGGTGTGCTTCTTTTTGTCCACTTGTACAGGCTGTGTTAATAACTAATAACATTGGTTTTCTTGTTCCAATACTGGGGATTACCGGAAACTAAGCTCACAATGCGGTTCTTCCAAGTATTTCATAAGTATCACGTGTTATGGGATTTAGGTTTTGGAGTAGTAGAGGTTTTGATGAATTTTGTGACGTTCGTAATATTATTTTGACTCTGATTGAAGTTAATTAAAACAAATTAATGAATGCATTGTGCCGAAAAGAATTAAAAAATTAACAAACAAAAAATTGTGATTATTCTGGTGTGCATTATCAGCAGCTGACCTTTCCACATTCTTTCTCGTTTTTAGCTTTGAGTTGTGCAGATGATATTTAATGGGTTCACTTTTTCTATTATCTATAGCATTATTTTTGCATGCCAAATGTCGGGGATGATTGGATGATGTGGAGGTTTGATTATGAACACCGGTGTGACAAGGTATCATTGAAATTTTGAGATTGGTCGTTTGTGGCCGATGATGAATGTTCTGCATTACTTGGAATCCCATCGTGGTTGAATGATATCCAAAGGCATCAACCTGTAATATATATGTAAAATATATTAGTTTATAACAGATGAGATTCGCAAATTTCGAAATAGTTACTTAGTTTAGCATTTTCGTGTATTAATAGGGGAAGAAATATCCGTTTTATCGATGCCGTCAAAATTTCAATATTTCTCTGTTAAATGGTTTTACGCTCGTGTTGTTAAGTAGTTTTACGAGGAAATACGAAGAGGATGATATACATTTTCTCTTGGTTCCTTTTATTTGATTAGTCGTTTCCCTTACCTGTATAATATACGTTCCTGGTAATAAAATGCGCCAAAATTCTCCTCGTCGAGAAGAATAAAATGTCATATTTCTTCCTAAAATTTGCAGTTTCGTAGTGGGAATGTATTCGTTGGTATCAATATTGTAAATGATTCCTCGTACTCCCTGGTGAACTTGATTAAGTAATTTCAACAGAGGCTGGAAAGAAAATGCATTAGTGCGTATTGCATTCATGACTAAGTCTCATTAAGGAATAGTGCTGTTTGGAAAGCGTTCCCTTGCCAACCAAGTCTGGGAACGTCCAGCCTTCGGAACGTTCCCGGAATTTTATTTTTTGGGAATAATATTATTATGTGTGTGTATATATTATGTGTTTATATATTATTCATGTATAAATGTGTAATCATATATGTAGACTAAATATATACATATTTGAGTGTATGCACTTACAAATATTAGGAAAAATACAAAAAAGGACAATATTTCTTTAAATATTATGTGGGATGATTGATCCCCATATCCCCAACCCTAGGTACACTCCTGACCAGTATTAAAATATACATGCTACCATTCATCCAGATAAGCGTATATAATAAAACATTTAATAAGATCGTGACCTATCAAAGATAATGAAATCGTATTTAAATCACTGCATTGACTTCGACAACGTTATATTTGTGTCAATGTTTAGCAATTAAGAACGGAAGAACACAAACTCGTCTCCTCAGATTCGTCGTGACTTGTAGGCCTACCGAACTACGACCAACAGTCAAAGATCTACTCGCTCAGTAACGTATTCCGCACAAGGGTAGGGTTGAAACACGGTGTAATAAGGTTGTAGTCATGGGTATGTTCGTAGTTCGCAATTGAATATTGACTATTGATTGTCGACTTCGTTTTATCTATTGTTAGTCAACTATAAAATTTTTGTAATACTCTATTCTGCAGTAAATTTATGACATTCACAGTTTTTTACAGTCCAATGAAAATTGTTTCATATAAGTAATAGCTTTCAGATGCTTTCTTTAATGTCTTAATCTCAATTCTTTGAGAACATTCCTGGAAAATTGCATATTATTGCACAGAATACTCTTAAACAGTTCTTTTGGATGATCACTAATTTTTTCACTCATTCGATCGTTAATTTATTTTAAAAGTTGTTATGTCATTTGTTATTAACTATTAGTGGCTATTGTTCATGGTGACCTTTGATGGTGAAGGCATGACTTGACTTAAGACATAGAACTTTTAAACAGACGTCATGGAATTAGTATCCGTTTGATTAAAATGTTTTTTCGAAGAAACTTTCCCAATTTTACACATAAGTCGTTAAATTCAAATAACATTTTTTTTATTTCTGGATCTTCACGTTACTCGGCGTATTCATTTTTTAACCGAAAAGTGTTGCTGGACACTGCAATAATTGTGGATATTGCAATAAACATCCACAATTTTCTATTAAAATTCGCAAAGATTTCGTCTAACAAAATTATAAATTCCGATTCGATATGGCGAGCATTAGTTAATTCAGGTTTATTCAATTGTAGCGCAATATGCGATAGCACAAGAATGTTTCAAACGGCAGTTTCTTTTTTCTATAGATAATAGAAACATCAAATATAAAAGCAATGTTTCATTGATAATTTCGAAGTGTCCCTCGTCCATTCCGTCCTCCATACAATTTTGGAGGGCGAAATTTGAAAGAGAAATGTGTTAGCAGGATAATTCAATATATAACTCAAAATAATTCAATTTATCCATAAATATCATTATTTTGATGGGATTAGTTCGTATTTTTTAAGATTTAAAATTTCCTACAAATCTCCTGACTAAATGTTTTACTCATGTAATGATAAATTGTGTTAGTGAGTTATTGGTGTATTTCCACCAGAAGCTAATAATGTTATCTAATACTATTAATAGATGTAAAAGGCTTAACTACGTCAATCTGCCATAGAGAACTATATTCTCTCCCAGACATTTCATGATAATAAAAGTATGTAATTACTTATTCATTACATGGAAAATCTCCACATAAATTCTGAATGCAAATTTACTAATTTTAATGTAACATTGAGTCAATTCTTTAATTTGTATCAAATTTTTTAATTTGCACACGAACAATTCGATAATAATGTATTTGNAGGGCTAGGGTATCTTTCATTTTCCTCATTATTTTCATCCCTCTCATTTTTTGTCCTACCCCTCATGTTATGTCCCCCCTCATTTTTGTACCCCCTCGCCTCATTTGATGTTTTGATATTTGGTTTGAGATATGTTTTGGTGTGTTGTAAATCAGGAGGGTTTTTAGTGGGTAGGGTTGAATCATTCGGCGAGTCCCACACGCGGGGAGAGTCATGTTGACTCTCCCTAGTGCGTAACTGCATTTTCCCTACCTGTACAAGTTTTTTGGGCTCCAATGACCTTTGATGTCGACATGAGCCGTAAAGCCCCACAAAAAATGTATTTGCGCGTCCGTCATGAACATTTTGTTAATAGTGTTGTGCGTGAGGTAAAACTATACATTTCTTTCAACCATGTGATGCGACCATCTAGAACTTTCGTGAATATGGTTGTGAACCATGGAAGCAGTGTGATCATATAAACTTAAATACTATTGATGGATCCACAAACCGTGGCTGTCTCCTGCATCTTCCAACTGCCTGGGACGGTGTTTGTCAACTGAGCATCGGCAATTGATACAAGAACGTAACTATGAGCTCACATACCTTTCACTGGCCAGTGAAAATCTAACGTATAGTATGATCTTTCATGATCAATTTAACCTGGCTTGATTGACGAATTCAATAATTTAAATGGACCTTGTTGTACATAATCATGCATCCTTTATCTTTAAATTAATGCCATGTGTTTCGCTGTAAGTTTTAATATATATTTTACATGTATATATTTTACGAGTTACATTAATTTCTTGTGTCTTTAAGAGGTTAGACTTTTGGTGGGGTTATTACGGAACGCGTTTTTGTGTCATTTCTTTGTAAAACAATTAATATTTGTATGTCCATTGATTTTTTGTTTGTTTAAAAAAAATCGTGGTATCCCATGTGGTCCTCCAATTACAAAAATCTTTTAATTATTAAAGTCAAGATACCACCCACTCTCATAGCTTCCAGAGTGTTTTTGGGGTACGGCTCATGCTCCAGTTATTTCTTTAATTCTTTGAGCCATAATTCACAAATAACCCAGAAAATGTAGATTGTGCCAAAACTAACCTCTCTATTATCCTTCCAGTATTTAAGAAGTTCCTTGGATGCTGGATGACGACTGCAAGATATAAGAAGCGTCAGTTCCATACATCCGTGGGCATAATAATTGAAGTCTTGCATTGTGCCTGAAGAATATAGACAAGTATAATGTTTTAGTTCTCATTTGTTCGATACCTCACACTTTTTAATATCCCATGCCATCAATATACTATTAGTCCAGCCATTGTGTGCTGTTTCTCAGAACGTTTTGGAAAGATCCTGATTTTTTTCTTCTTCATGGCTTTGAGGGTGGATCCAAGAGAGGGCACTAGGGGAACTTACCCATCCCAAATAATAATAACAATGAAAATAATAGCAAGGTTTTTTACTTCGAAAAGAAAAAAATCAGTGTACCTATTGAAAGTAACGAGACGAACTAATGAAATCTGTGTAAAAATACGATTTCATGAGACAAATGTAAGAAGAACTTTGCTTTTATAAATTTCCTACATGGGAACATGAGCATAAGGCTGCGATAATTCACTGCTTCTAGCATATTTGCACTCCAGCGAGATTGTGAGCCACTTGTCTATTATAAAATTATCTAAATAAAATTTACAGTAGATAATCGAAAAAGTGTAAGTCATGTCAGTAAGAAAAATAATTTGTAATAGGTATAATGTTACTTTATATTTACCATAAATTAATGAAGGAAATGTTTTATAGGTGTTCTGATAAATAATATTATACGATTCATGAGTGATTGGAAAAATTATTGATTATGACATATCGACTCGAAGCATTTTTCATTGGAAACTAAAATTTTCGAGTTGTTCCGCGGGATATCTTTTCTTACAGACGCATTTGGTAAACAATCATATACCTTGTTTTCGATATCCAACATTATATTTCAGTATTATCACTTTTAATACCACTGAATAAGTATTATTTCATACATAATTCATTTTGATGGAACGCCGAAACTTTTTAATTCATGTGCGTTGAAATTATATTCAGCAAATCTGATGTAATGGAAAAAATATGCACTCTACGAAAAAATGTATCGTTGTGCAAATAAAATGGACATAATTTCGCACGACATGCATTCGTTTGCTTTGTTCTCAGATGACGTCCACTAGAGGGTGTTGAATTTATATTCAAGCATTTTGGAAATTTCCGTAGGAAAGTTGAGAAGTATTAAAACATTACTCCTTCATGATTTTCAAAATGCTGATCACAATTTTTCAAGAATCACAAGACTTCAAGAATTTACCCTTAATCTTCATATACACACGAAAAACATACCTACTTGGCTATGCCACTCAGCTCCATTGATAATGCCTTGTCTAAATTTTGTAGTTGTCTTCGGACATGGCATAACATTGTGCATTGACGGATGCGTGGTTGCGTATGTTGATGCTAAGTATTGGAATGTATCATCATCAGGAGTCAACGAAGGTCCTTCTGAAACTAATTAACACCGTAATTTACAGTGCAATTTGAACTACAATTCAGAAATTAAATTAAATCGAGGAATTTTGAAGTTCTTTAAGTGAAAAGATGTTAAATGCGAGCAATAATAAAGAAAGAAACGGATTAAAAAGTCTTTTAAACCTATTAAAGTCTATAAAATATGTAATTAAGGAAATCTTGTTAAATATGTATTTTGGGACTTATACTCAGGAAAAGCAACATATCATCGACAACTCGTGATTCACCGAGTAGAGTACATAACAATTTAGATTTAATTTTTTATTAAATTTATTAATAAACACATCTCTATTTGTCAGTATTTCATGAAAATTTAATTAGTGGTGTTCATATTAAAATTAAACATATAACATTAAACATATTAAAATTAAACATGTAACAACACCGAAGCCCCGAGGGAGAATTTCTTTAGGATATTTATCAAGTTGGTAGTTGAAAGAAGTAGGTCTATACGATTCTCAATGCATTGACTTGATTAATGCTTAATGGAAAAGAAATAGTCTTTAAACGGTTTAAGGTTTCCTGTTTCGTTGTTTAGACGGTTTATATAAATTTTTCCGAAGGAAGAGTATACATCCCTACACATTATAAAACCAAATGTCTTTCTATCAGTTTGTGCGCTTTTCACGTAAGAACTGCTTATCCGATTTACGTAATGCTCATTTTAAATTCGTACAAATGTTATCTGGCGAGGTTTTAGTGATAGGTTTCTTTTGTTAGCATAAATAGTAATAAACGATGGTGAATTGAACCTGAAAAAAATATATTTGCGTTAGCTGCGTAAATGGTTATAGATAATTAATAATAATATATGGCGCTATTGTTTGCCACAGTTCTACAAGAAATTTCGCGAAAGACTTCGTAGACAAGAAATACTTCTTTCTTACTGACGATGGCTGCTATGCAGTCGACAAACCCTTTTAACATGAAAACTATGAGCAACATTTAAACGAAATTTAATTTATCATTGTGTTCAAATATTTTAACTAAAGAAAGTAATTGGAAGGGAGTAACAAGAATGTAGAATATGGAAAAAAATGTCAAGGAAATGTCCTAAAATGAGGAATAAATGAACTTTGGACAATCTTAATAAAATATTAAGATAAGACTACTCAACCCTTGTGTTGTCAGTACTTCTGTACGGAAACGCAAGAAATGCAAAAGAAATTACAATCCTTCGTGAATTGGTGCCTCCGATTCAATGAAAATATGGCGAGCTAAAAGCATATCAAACGAACAACTGTGGGATAGGAGTTGCCAAACTAGTATTAACAGAAATTAAGAAGAGAAAATTTTGATGGATAGGCAACACACTACGTAAAGATGGTGAAGAGTCAAGGTGGAATCCATGAGGTCAACGAAGAGGGAGGTCCCGGACTACTTGAAGACGGTGTTACAAGAAAGTGAGGGACGCAACTTGAGTGACTGTTAGGAAAAGAGAAAAATAGAAATGAATTGTATACAACCCATGTTAATAACCTGGAATAATGAGATTTTTGTTAAATATTGATTTTTGTGGCTAATTATTAATGTGGCATGTTTTGTAAACTTGTTCAATTTCTGCAAATCTAACGCAGACTCATACTGGTGTTGACATGTTGAGAAATAATAATTTAAATACATAATTTGTCTTTTAATGATCATTTTGAATATTTTAAAAATGGATGTACTATTATTATTATAAAAAGGATAATTTAGGTAGGACAACATTGACGCATATCAAATTAAATAGGTTTTTTGTTCATGCATTTAACAAATACAGAGACTTTTTATATCGTAATATTTGGATGAATAGTTCCGAATCTTCTAGCGGGTTACTAAACCTCCGCCACTATGAAGTATCTCTTGCCCAGCAATGTCCATGAGTGAGTGGTGGTAGAAAAAAAAGGCATTTAATTAATTTTGAAGGAATATAGCCAACACAAACCTCCATGCTGAAGGGGTAGTAATCCACTATCAAAAATGACTATACTAACCTCTAAACGATGATTGGTCATGGTTTTGGAATCTATTTATTTTCACCCTGAGGGAATTTTCTACACACCTGTATAAATGCCCTGGGTGAAGAGACGATCCGTACGGTAAATGAGAGAATATTTGGCTTACTTTTTACATACACTAAATTATAGCAAAGAATTATCTATGCGGTAACATAACAAAAGAAACTCACGTGCAAATCTGGGGTGGGTTGGTAGTAAATTATACTACACAATGCAAACTAGAAATATTGCATATTATATATATATAATATTTCATTAGCAAAATAAAAATACCAAGGAAAATATTACAACTTTCAATTCTGAAACCAAATTTTCTCTTAAAGTTTTCTTCGCTAAGGAAAACTCAATAGCGACTGATGGGGAGATTTCGAAGGCAGGCCATGAGGAATAGGCACGGGAAAAAGTGCTACGTCATCACAACGTGGATAGCGCTTGTGAAGGAATGAGGTGCCAAAACGCTCAATATCTGGAAGAAGCTGGGACATCTGACTGAGTAATGACAAACGTTACGGCATCAGTACGAAGAGTCGCTCTGCCCCTCGAGTCCAGGTAACAAGGCTTAATGATGATCGGGTGTTTTTAAAAGACTGACATATATTCTTTCAAAACGACTGACATATATGACTGACATATATTATCTTTCAAAACGCTATAACCAGCCACCCGAATTCCATAATTATTTTCGTAAATATAAGACTATTCTCCGAAAAGTAGTCTATGCAGCTAAAGTTATGGAAAACGACAGGCATATACTAAAATCGAACAACCGGATGAAAGCCATGTGGAATATTGTTAACAATTACA
>NNCF01131292.1:656045-674411 GCA_002313205.1 Laupala kohalensis | reverse complement strand
AAACTTGGTAATTGTGGAGCTTTAGCAACATTATCAAAGCATGATAAATTAAAAGTCGTTTTCATGTTGCTCATTTCTTTATTGGTATTAGAAAGCTTTTTCGGCTGCATAGCAACCATCATCAGTAACACTCAGTGTATGTTACTGATGATGGTTGCTATGCCTTCGCCAAAAATATTCCTTAACACTCAGTGTATGTTACTGATGATGGTTGCTATGCAGCCGAAAAAGCTTTCTAATACCAATAAAGAAATGAGCAACATGAAAACGACTTTTAATTTATCATGCTTTGATAATGTTGCTAAAGCTCCACAATTACCAAGTTTAAGCCTAAATATTTTTTTATAATTGTTTCTTCACAATTTTGTATCTAACTGCCTTGTGAAAATGTATCATTGAAGAGATACACAGAAGACTTTCAAACTGCTAAAGTGTCAGCAATTATACTTAAATCAATTTAACCAGCGAGAATTTGTATGCGAAGTTCCCAAATGGTGAATGAATAAATGGTTGCATTTAAGAAACGAAGATTTAAATTAATGCATTGATGAAAATTAACAAAACGGATATCTCAGCAAACGCAAGAGTTACGTGTCAGTGAAGCGATATTTCGAAGAGATGATATTTATGGTTATTTGTGTGGCTAAACGATGATTAGTTCATTAAAGTGTTATTGGATATCAGCACACTCTTTAGATATCTTCAATTGTCTCAAGAATACGGAATTTCGCATTTTGAGTACGAAATATTTTTCAATCCTAAATAAAAGTCAAAAAAATAGATATACTGATAGTCTCATTCACAATTATTACTAATGCGATCATACTCGGTAAAGAGATCATCATGGATCACTTTAATATCCTGTAATATTAAGTTCATATCAATCTCGTTAAACAATATTTCTGTTATTTTTCTCGAGAAAGACAAAATTTTTCCTTAAGTTCACAAAACAAAGGTGTGGGACACAAAAGTGATCCATGATGATCTCTTTACCGAGTATGATCGTATTAGTAATAAATCTTTTTAATGTTTGAAAGTACATTGGCCTATCATGCTGATCTCAAAGAACGGACGACTATTGTTTGTGCGTGAATGAAGGTCAAGGCGTCCTGAAAATAAAATGAAAGAATTATATTCCTGTATTCTGTTTACCCTCAGCGTCTACTTCTTCTTAAATATGAGACATGCTAATAAAACCTTGAATTATGACGGGGAGGTCGGAAACGGGAAAATTACGAGGAAATAGTGTGGACAGGAAGAGTTATCCAAATTCACTGCTTTACTGAAATTGTTTCGTGTGTAATGTTCAACTGAGAGAAAATTTGAACTATGATATTGTTTACATCGATGACTTAATTTAATGAACCATAAAATTTCAAAGCTAAGAATTTAAGGTTTAAGGTAATTATTTCTTAGTGTCCTATTATCAAAGAGAGGTATTTTAATTAGGAAAACGAAGGGAAATTTTTTACTAAGTATTAAAATATAAAAGGTATGGAGAAAACGATAAACGAATTTATCGTTCATTTAAACCACAATTATAATGATCATAAAACTAGAAAATATACGAATGTTTTGATAACGAAAACCATTTGCTACTTGTTGCCAAATATTTTTTATTTCCTCTTCTTTTGTGTCACGGAGAAGTTGAAAAGCCGCTTCCCAAGCTGCTGAAAAAAATTAAAACCGATGGAATGGATACAATGGATTTTGCCGCGGTGTTATTTTCAGTCATTTAGGCAGACGTTCTAGTTTCCCTATCGAATACTTTATTTTTATCACGATATTAAAGGGGGTGTGGCAACCACTTGCAGTGCTGGAATTTGGATTCAAGTAGTGAGTAAATGTTTGGGGCTGGATTCTAGTAGCATTTACTTGCTACCGGACACAGAAGCAAGCACTGACAATCACCATCCGTGAAGACATTAGATAGAGACTTAGGAGTTATCCTTAAAATTTGTTCACCAAATGGGCAATTTTTTACCCCCCTCCATAACTTTTCACAAAGACGAGACCCCCTCTCAGTGAACGTTTCAAATTCATCAGAACCCCCTGGTTTTGACCAAAAAAATGAAGAATATTTTAAAATATTGCAATATTTTATTTTATTTGTTTAAACATTTCCAATATTTTATCAAGGATTTATAAATAGTGATTCAAAAACATTGCTGCCAATTTTGATTTAAAAAATAAGATAATTCATCATTCACACGATTATGTCAAATGATGATTTATAGAGACAGTACATGATTGCTCTTATCTCGATATTCAACTCTGAATGAAGGGAATCAGGGTCTAACACGTCCCCTTCAAATTATTCAGCGTCTCTATTTTCTAGGCTTGAAATATTTGCTAGCAATTTTCGCTATCTTCTCTTTATGTCGTCAAATTACATTTCATTATTGTAATTTTCGTGATAATCTATATAATAATATGAAACTCCATGAACGTACAAATATTTGGGACTCCTCTCCCCCTATGACTGATCGTACATCAACGTAATGCTCGATGGAACCCTTCCCCATCCCTCAATGCGAACGTATTTTATGGATGACCCCTTATGTAAATAAAATATATGATTGAGAAACTAAAACATGTGTTCTATTCATTGTATAGTTTATTTTGCTTACTGTTTTGAGGTTTGCTGTCAAAGGGATAAGTCACAACCAGGGCACCGCTATGTAGACTCAATGACAGAATGAATGGAATATCATGAAGCCATTTCATCACTGCGATCGTTTCTTCTTGGTAATGTAATTTCTCATTTCTTTGAAAAAAGTCTGGAAAGTCAGAGTTGAGGTCCACATCTCTAACATTGTATCTGTAGCAAATTGAATTCGTCTCATGGTATTTCAGGTCTAAATTTAAAAGGCTCGTAATTTTACAAATATTACTTACCTATTTCCTAGCAAGTTAACATTACTATCTTTCTGTAGGCTATCAGGGTTTAGACAAGGTAGAAGGTGTATCCGCGTGTTATTCATTAACCACTGTATTTTTTCATCGGAGCCATATTCTGACAGAAGAAACTAGGGGAAGATTGTATTCAACTTCACATTATTCTGATTGTATTTTCTGTTTTGGAGGAAATTATGTTAGAAATACAACTATTCTTACCTCCGCAAACATAAGGATTATCTCTTTCCCAAGTGGTTCATTGGCATGGATATTTCCGATTAACTTAACATTTGGGACACCGAACTTCCTTCCTGGCGCTGCTGAGATTTCCAACACCCAAAGCGTATTATCTACATACAAGAATAAATGAAACAAATAGAAACTGAAATATTAGTTTTATAAATTGATTAAGTTTATCACGTAAATGAAGTTCATCCACTAGTTTGATTATATTAGCAAATTGCTCGTTTTGCATTCTCTCAACTTTTAATGAAGGGAGATCTAGTTTTATTTTTCTCGAGCATTAGTAAAATATTTCATCTGATCCAGATGAGATTGTGACATAATCAGGATTATGTGAAATGCTTTAATAACACACAAAAGAAAATACGGGACTGAAAGGTCGTGGGGATAACATCTGTCTGCAAGTATAGAAGCAATTTTCTTGTAAATTGGAACGTTTCAATCATTGTTACTGAATAACTCTTATCTACAACTTGGTCCGTGACTAGTACTTCTAGGTAAGTTGAATTTGTCCTTTTACCTCGTTATAACAGTATTCCTAAGATTTCTGTAAATTGTCTTATTGAGCACGCTTCTGATAGAAAATCACGTGGACTGTGGTTAAAACAATTAAGTTTTCTATTACGTAACACGTTTGCATACGCTAAAACTTAATGTAAGATGTTTGTAAATCATCATCGAAACGATTTTAACCTTTTTAAACCTTTTTAACAAATATAAAAAATATTTATAATTACATTATGGTGTTGTATTCGGTTTTTACATAAATGAGAAACAAAGTTATAGTTATAACTGAAAAATATTTATTTGTCAAAACCGACTTTCGACAGCTTATACTGTCTTCAGTGGCCCTACAATCAGGATACAGGAATATATTTAGCTATTGGTAAAAATGGTCTTAGTTATAATAATAATGATTTATAGTAATAATTACAAAATTATATATTAAAATAGAGAGTACTAGTATGTTGTAGTTAATAATAATCAGAGAATTTAATACTAAATGGTTTCAGAAATTTAAAATATCATATAAATAGTTGAATGATATTTTATAAATGTAATGATGATATAAATGTAATGATGAAGTATAAATGTATGATATAAATAAATGTTTGTTTGCAAAATTATTACTTGGAAATTGAAATTAGTGAATATTTTGCAATGAGAAAAGTTTTGTAAGCCGAGCATCTTACCTTCTCTGCCCAGGAGGGATGCGTGGAATGCGAGGATCTGGACGCCTCTGTGTCTAGACGTGACGTGTGTGGATGGGCAGGCGGGTGGGAGGGTTTCTGCCGGAAGATGAATGCTAAGTGGATTCTAAGTCGATTGCTATTGGGGAGAGAGAGTTTGTTTGTTCATTTAAAATGTGTGCGCGTTGGTTTATTGCTTTCAGAATGTGGATTGCCTATACTAAAATTCTGTTACATTTATTTTCTATTTCTAGTATATGTGTGTGTGTCTAGGTTGAAGGTGTGATTTGAGTCTAACGGGTGTGTAGCAAAGTGGGATTTGTCTGTCTTGTATTTTATTGCGTGTAAGTGTTCTTAAAGGCGGATAGCAAAATTCCTCCCAGTTTGTCCAATATAGTAAGCCTCGCAGTTTCCACATTTAAGATCATAAACGCCACATTTATTTAGGTTTGATGTCTGCAGTGTGTACGAAAGTCTGTTTTTAGGGGATTAAATGCGACGTGTATTGTGTGTTCCTTCATAACGTTGTTTACAGATTGCGATATGTGGCCGAAGTATGGAATAGAGATATACGATATATATCGTATTTTCTGGTTTTAGGACATATAGGTGTGAGTGCGGAATGGTTGTGAATAGTTTTTCTTCAGAGTTTTCTGTTTATGATAGAGAAAATGAGTTGTTTGACGTAACCATTTGAGGGCAATTTGTTTTATGATGAATTTTTCTTTCTTCGGGTTGATTTCTGAAAGTGGAATATTTAGCATACTATGGAATGGAAGGCGGCATGATTGTGTGAAGTCGGTTTCCGATAGATATTGAAAAAGTGTTGATTGTTTGATAGGGTGATAGTCAGATCTAGGAAATTTGTTGTTTTATGTTGATTTTCTACTTCAGTCGTGAATTTGATATAAGGATGTCTGGCGTTTAGGAAATCAGTTTTGTCTAATTGTCCGAGGGTACCGATCCAGAGAACAATAATATCATCAACATATCTATACCAGTATATTATTTTGTGAGTGAGTGGGTGGTTTGACTTGAAGTCATCCATTTCAAAGTTGTCCATGAAAATGTGTCCAGGAAAGGGGAGAGGGGGGAGCCTATGGGGAGAACGAAGTTTTGCTTGTCAAATTTATTTTTAAAAGTGAAATAGTTAGTGTCGATGCAAAATGAAATAAAGTTGAAAAGTTTTGTTCGGATAGGTACGAGACTTGTCTAGAATATTAGTCAGAAAAGTTTTGCCGTCTGCCATAGCGGTGATGGGAAATATACTGGTTACATCAAAGGAAACAAGTTTGCTGTTGGGTGGGACGAGTATGTCTTTGATGTAACCAATATTTGTTTTCTTTTTAATTTTAGCATACAATTACTATTAATAAACGTGATTTTTTCATGAGTTAAGCCTCTTGTTAGTAGATGTATAAACATTCATTTATTGATAGTTTCGTTCTGGGTCATAAACGTGAGAAAACGAAAAATTGTTGAATTAAAAAATCAAAATAGATCATAATTGATTTTTGATATATTTCGATAAATTGGAGGAATATTCTGAATCATCCATAATGCCCCGAAACTTTTTTCCACAAAAGGAAATTTATAAAGAGTTTACTCACAACTTTTTTCGCAATCTTAAATAGGATGAATCCATTTGAAAAAAATCGTATTTTATCCGATTTTACGAAGAGTGACTCATCCGGAAATGATTTCATGGTGCCATAGATGTAATTTACAGAATAACACCCAGTCGTATCAATGTGAACCCGACACTAGAAATGTGGATTATTTTTCTTGTTCTGAAATGCAAAGACACGATTTCTATTGACCTTAAACGACAAAATATTTTGTAGAATTTTGTTTCGATTCAATAGCTCACGTTTTCAAATACATAAAAAATGAGATTTTCTTCGTGAAACTAAAAAAGGTGCGCCTTGCAATCATATACAACATAAAAGAATAATAGTTTTATTTCGAACTTTTTTTGTGGACATAGAAATATGAGGCTAATTTTTTCTGAAGACATAGGTAACCATTTAATAAGTTTGTAAAATATTATATATCTGTTCTATTTATTCAACGAAAAAATAAAAAAATAATTTGTTTTTCATTACAATTTGAGGGATTGCGATTCGGCTGAGACTCAATTGAGAGATATTTGCAAGTTCTTTTACAAACGTTAACTCAGTTTCTTAGAAAAAGTTAGCCACATGTGTGCACTAAAGATTTATATACTATTATGTATGGAAAGGTACTTACAATATCATTTTCCTACAAAAAGTTTGGTAATTAAGAACTTATTGAAGATAATGTTCTCTCAGATTTTACTAAGTAGTAGATACTTACTTAATACAGATGTTCCAATGCTATAAAGGCGTGTGAATTTGGTGTACTTCAAAGAAATCATGTGTAGGTAGTCAGTCAATTCTGTATAAGAGTGATATTTCCATTCTGATGTACCTGATTCCGATAGTGAAAGCGTAGCATGAGGAAACATCATCATCAAACATAAAGTGTAGATATACAGCAGTGAAGACGTTTCTACTTCTTGTCCCATCGCATCTATAAAAAATAAATACATTCAATAGTTAAAAAATCAATTCTATTAGGAATTAAGGAAAAAATGAATTCTAATTCTATTCCTTTTGCGGTACTTCCAAACAAAAGTTTGTGCACAACTTATACAATATTCTTTTGAAACTAACGATGCTAAAATAAAGATTGTTGTCACACCTCTGAGCTTATCACGATACTCAACGTTGTTGAATAATAAAGTTGAATATAACTCAATAAATGTTGAATTAAACTATTGAAAAAATTACTTATACTGCATATAATAATGAAAGTAATTCAACCATTTTTGTGGACGAATATTTCTAATGCAGAACTAACTTTATTTAGTATTACATCTTGAAGTAATTATATTGATATCAAAACACATTGTTGTATCAAAAGATGCTGGATTCTTGAGAGTTTTAGTTGTTGAATTTATATTTTTGTTAAATGGTGTAGTAATTTAGAAGATTTCAGGTATTCATTTACGAGCACAATATTTTGTTAATTACAATTATCAGAGTATTATTCAATGAGCGGTAAAGGTATATTTTATGGGGGAGGAGGAAATGATACCACATTATGTACTTTTTGAGTAAGTAGTGTGTGTAAAAGAGATAATATTGTCAGGGAGAAAGGTGTCGGTGATCTTTTGGGTATTCTTCCCTACTATGCAGTTTTGTCTACAATGCGTCGTTTGTACTACGAACAGCACATCGTAAATCATGCAGTATTCAAGTAAAATCAATTAAAATGCAACCACTCCATTCAGATTCAGTTTTCGTATGATGTGGGCGTGGAAAGTTTTCTTGCCTTAGTTCAGCATCTTAGAAGGATACAATTAGTTCCACTTTAAACTCTTATACGAAGCGAAAACTACTTCAGATCAGTGAGAGATAATTGGAGGTGATGTATAAGTTTTATTGGACCTGGTATATAGATTTGTCATTACAAAAATCTTAAATTTTTCATTTTTTTGTTATCCATTGAGATGCAATGAGCAATTGCCATATGATAGTCTTTCGTTATTAATTAACACAATTTGACACACTAATATTCTAGAAATTTGGCATGTGGAAATATTTTGTCTTTAAAGTACTGTAAAAAACAATATTTGATCTTTCCGACGCCTTTTTAAACTTCGAATTGACTTTTGAAACATTAAAGTTGAAAATCTCGACAAGTAAAAATGCTTCCTTTCTGACAGAAACTTTCTTTACAGAAATTTTAATTTCGACTCTACAGAGCGAGGAAATTACTGTCCTAAAAAAATAACTTTTTCCGGATTGACACAATTGAAGGCCAAAATTGTTTTATCCGCTTATTTCTTTCAATGAAACAAACAAAGAATTTGAGTGTTACTTTTTGTTGTTCGTATTAACAATTACTATCAAAGATTGCCAGTATCCCCGCATGAAGCGAAGTAATGAATCTCTATTACAGGAGTGGAGTGCACACTTCCTGGTTTATATTACTTGACTATAATAAAAATTGAGGAATTATCAATTACTTATTTTTTACTTATTTTCTTAGTGAGTTGTTTTTACAGATTTTATTCTAATTGTTATTTTTAAAAATTGTTCACAGTAATTTTGGAAACTTTCAGAGCTGCACCCGGACCTTCCTTATAATATACACATAGAAGTTTTCAAGGGATAAATATTTACTTACTAGCTGATTAGATGGCGTTTTCTGGAATTTTTTACACTAATCTTCTTTTACTTAGGAAAAATTAAATCTATCTTCTAAGACTAGTTTTTCAAATTCATAGTAATACAAATTTAATACTAAACTTGACTGTATACACTACATCTCGCAGGAGCCGCGCCAGTCGAATTTTCGCTTCCGAGACATGACGCGGCTTCACCATTTCATTAAAACGCTTGTAAAATCTAACTTATATGTTGTAATTTTACGATTTAAGGACGTTTGTTATCTTAAAAAAATGCACAAAACAAATAAACTCAATCATCATCAAATTTAATGAACTTTTTTCTTAAATTAAATTATTTTGACACTTTTATTTTTAATAATGTTTTATCGATAATTTAGGTTAATTTTTGTAGATAGACATATGCTGTCATGGACTTTTTTGTAGAACTCTTTGAGGCATCCATAGTTGTCACCTATCGCTATCCGTTTAGGCAGTTTTTTCCCTAATTTTATCGCGACATTTATTGTCAAAGAACTTTGTTTCTTATCACACATTTAAAAAATAAAATTTAGCCTATGTTGATCCTTGACTTCTGAATTTTTATTTTGTTAATTATTTTTAATAGTATCATTATACGGTCCTTTTTCTATTTTTCTCCTCAGTCATTTATCGCATCTCGGATTGCACATATCATGTTCGTGTATTCTTGGAATTTTTCGCTATTATCTCTGACAGCTTTTGATGTTCCCTACTCCAAGCTTCATCAAATCCTTTATGTACCAACCCCTTTCAGCAACATAGAACCTGCATGTCCCCATCACATATTTACGAGAATCCATCTCCTTTCCACATAAACTCATGTCGAGTTCTTCTTTTGCTTATTCGCTTCAAGTACTGCTTAAAATTACCGTGTCCTGTTAAAATCTTTGTTTGGTACTTTTTCGGGTTGAACCAGCTTTTATTATTTATGTCTCGTCACGTAGGCCTATGTATTAATGAAGTAAACGTTCCTCCTTTGCTGAACTATCTCCTTGCCAAATTTCATCACGATAGGTTCTGTGGTTTAGTCGTCATCAGGTAGAAAACAGACAAATGGGTTGAAAATGAATTTATATTTTAAAATAACTGAAGATATACATCAAACCACCAACATTAACGGGTAACATTTCACTGGAAAGCAATGGGAGCCTGAGATAAAATAATTACAAAATAAGACTTATTACAAAATTCACGTGAGTAAAAAAGCGGCGGGTACTAAATACTCAAATATAAAATCAGTGGAACGAAGTGTAGTAATCTCATATTGTATTGAAGATCACTTGATGTATTGTGATAACATTAATATTGGACAAAGAAGTTAAAACTTCCAAATGTAGCATATTAGAAATGATATTTATAAAAAAATACACGGCGTAGTTTGAAATTATGCATTGACACGGAAAAGCTGTCGGATATTTATAATACATCTAGCTTTTTACCCGGCGTTTCTCGGAATTTTTTAAAATTGTTAGTCCAACGAACCCACTCGTAGGTCGAATTTTTGCTTCCGAGGTAAGACACACCGCCGGCAGCGCGGCTGCACCATTTCATAAAAACAGTTATGAAATCTAAATACTTCGTCCAAATTGTACGATTTAAAGATGTTTATTATCTTCGTTAAATTAACAAAACAAAAAGACTGTTACATTTAATAATGATTGATTTTTCCCTTCTTCAATTTTGCTCTTAAATTTGAACTATTTTAACACTCCTATTTTTAATAACGTTTTTCGATAATGTAGGTAAACCTTTGTAGATAGACATTTGCTGTCGCGGACTTTTTTGTAGAACTCTATGAAGCAAACAATATTGCCATTCATAGTTGTCACCTATCTCTAACCGGTTTGGCGGCGTAAGCGAATATACCTGTCTATTTTCCCGATACCATTGACATTTATGGCAAAAGTCGTTTTCTATCTTTCTTTTCACGCATTTTTAAACTGAGAAACATGTTCATCCTGAACTTCTTAACTATATCCTTGCCAAACTTCATCACTATCGATTCTGTGATTTAGTCTTGATTAAGTAGCAAACAGAAAGACACGCTTCCCAATTACGTATTTATATATTAGAATGAATTTATAAGTCCTTTTTGCTCAGCTGCTGGTGCCGGTTGTACGTTGGGCTGAGTTTGTGTAGCCTTGTGTCATGTGATTGTCTTGTATGTCTATTATATGTTAATCTTTCTACATGAACTTCTTCGGGGGGTGTTCTTACAAGTTTTGGAGTCATCATTTCTTTCTGGGCATCTAAATTCACGTAATTCTGTATAGGTAGTTTGTAGTATTTTGGGGGTTAACATGGACTGGTATTCTCAAATTTGCAATTGATTAATTTCAGGAAGGATAATCTAAATTTTCTTGCCTACAGGGAAATCACCCTCGAAAATTTACCTCACTTCTCTTCTGAAGGTTTGGATAATTAACAAACATTTTAAAAAATCATACGAAACTCCGAATACGAATTAAGCATGCATGAAAATTACGCATTCTTTGAGACAGAATCCCTGCGGTCATAGCAGACAACATTTCACAATCACGAAACTTCATGTAAACCGTGCGTTGGATACAGTGGGAAGTCTCAGGTTAAAGTTTGGGTCAATTAAATTACTTCATAAGGTTCTTGAACGCAATAAAAATGATAAAAACAAGCTCGGAGTGGGGATCTACTTCTTCAAAAACGATGTAGAACAATTCTTACCTCACTGTGTTTGTTCCTCTTCACTTCCAAAAATTTGTTTCTGAACACAGATTAGGTACTACACTAAACAACTCGTTGCCTCCTTGTACCAGAGTTGGAATGAGGTGCAGATACGGGTTCACATGCCCTACTCTTAGATGATGTATGGTAGCTCGTGAGAGGAATTCATTAGCAACTGTCAAAAGAACTAAAAATAGCTTGTAGGGGGATAGAACTCGTACAAAGCTAATGTGTGGACAGAAACACCGGGAACAGAGGAGAGGGGGGCAGGACTTTTACAAAGCTATGTTCGGATCATAGTATTTCTCGTTCGTTATGGGTATGTTTTTACTTTCCTCGACTCTTTTTCTGTGACAAACTTCATTTAAGATGCACGTAGGAACTGCTCACGGTTCTCAAGTTGTCCGAAGAAAAACTCATATTTTTTTCAATAAAAATAACACGCTATAATTCAAATGAGTTATAATAATCGATAAAGTATAATTGATTTTGTATAATGTTCAATTTTGCAAATTGATTTTGTAATTGACATTGATTAAGTATAATGTTCAATTATCCATACTGGTATCATGGAAAATAATATTAACAAAAAAATCGCGACGACGTCGATGTTGCCATTCCCAGATCCGAATTTTTGATAATCCGAAACGTTCCTGGCAACATTCGACCTAGTAAGAGACTCATTACTGTATTTGGTGATTGTCCAATTCTAGATAGAAGTAACAATTTTTTTGCATCGTCAACGGCCATGTAAAAATTGCGGCGGACCGGAACTCAAACCCGGGACCTCTTGCTCCATTGCACCACCCGCCCCGACTCTTTCAAACCCGTACGCAACATCCACCAGGCCTGTTCCGGTGAACCTGGGACTTATTGACTTGATTGCAATTTTCACCAGGCCGTTGATGATGCGATCACTCCTCAACGAGTTGGTACTCGGAAGTTGTGAGTTAAGAATGGCATCCGACACGTAGGTACGAGAAATTCGAGTTTAAGTGCTACCAGCATGGGAGCCGCCTTTGGTCACATATCCCCTGAATGAGGATGTGACCCAGTTTCACTGGAACAGACCGAGTAGATGCTGCGTATGGGTTTGATGAGTCGAGGCGGGTGGTGCAGTGGACAGCACACCTGTCAGCCAGAGCAGCAGGTCCCGGGTTTGAGTCCCATCCGCCGCTATTTTCACGTGACCGCTAACAATGCAAACCCTGATAAGTGTAAGTTAAATCAAAACTAGTAAAAATATACACGGGATGAATACTGTTCCACCAATCCACCAATATAAAAACTCTATAAAGCGCGTAATTGTCATTTTCCCTCATGGATCTTAACCGAAAATCACATTCCATCCGTGCTAAATGAGAAAAAGAAAAGAATTTGCTTCGAGTACCAGAAGTTTCATTCTTGTTAAGGGGACAAAACTAGTTTTGGACGTTTCTCTTCTGCCAGAACTAGCATTGAATTTGTTTTGCATGAAAATCTTCCACCTCAGGATCAGGAGCCCAAATTCACCAGTGCGCACACAAAAGTTAAATGTCTCGCGATTCTCGGGTCTGCTTGTAAATTCCAAGACTCCAAATAGGATTACTTCCCCTACTCGGTACGGGACATTGGAAGTGCAAATCATAAGCATTTATCTTGTAAACACACCACTGTTTAATGGAAAGAAAATAATTTAAAATGACTATTTACAGTTTCAAAACAAACATATTAAATTAATTTTCTAAAATCAGAACTCTGAATGATAGTCATCACAAATCCAAATTTTGATGATTCCCTACAATAAGTTATCTACATCACCATTATTTTCGTTTTTCATTTTACCACAATTCATTAATTTTCTTCTGCTTAAAATCTATAAACTTCAATCAGTTCAAATAATGATTCTTACAAGAGGTTATGTACACGATTATTTGAGTTCCTTTTCAAACAAATTTACATTATGAATGAACTTGTCTGTCCGGGACAAACCGCGTCTTAGTAGATACAACTACCAACGTTTCGGCCATCATGCTGTGGCCTTCTTCAGGGCAATGTCAGAGTCGTACAGACCTAAGTCTCTGTCGTCTGTATTTCATATTTGTACGACTGTGAAGAAGAAGTTAGAGAAGTGGTAAGGACATAAACATAATTAATACAATTCGTATTTAAAATTCATGCAAGTATTTTAATTGTAATTGACAGGGAAACAAAACTTAATTAATAATAAAATAACCTTACAAATGCTCTTGGTATATGTTCGTTTTGTTTTAGTGTGACGGGTGAGTGTAGTGTCGTCAATACAGCTCTCAAATATTCGCTAGGACAAAATTATATTTTATTAACACTGGAGTCAGCCTGAATAACGTGAGCTGGAAAGTGAACAATTTCCAGGAAAAGTATAGTTCGCCGTGCGCGACAACGAAGGGAAGTGGACAACAATGGGACCTATGTGGTGTCGTGTGTATCGCTTGTGTTAAATAGAGGTGCTTTAGTGGCCTCGGAAGCAGACGCTCACGGGAATTTTTTTCAGACAGGGAGGTTGTGTAGGACGCCGAACCGAAATATTGACTCTTCTTCGATGCCAGAGGCTGGCGTAGATAAGGTGCGGGTTGCAACGGGCTGAATCAATGTGTAATGGTTTAGAGCCGTCAGCTCTGGGAGTTTGAATGGAGGTATTTCATATATACTTTCGACGTTGTATATTTCTGTAAATGAATTATGTATATTTTTGTAATAGTATATAATATTCAGTCGTTATCTTTTTTAGTTTCTCTTGGCAAACTCAGTGGTGGCAGCATTCCGAAAGTAATTAGTTGTGAAGCAGTAAATTAATAGTCGCTACCATTACCACAAGTGACGTCGGGTGGGATTGAAGTTTCCTGTGAATAATTATCTCGGACGAACTCATTGTGCTATTAACTGGTAGTACAGCTGGTGGGATCGCGCACGTCACATGAGATATCCAAAACTCCGCCAAATCCTAACAAGCGAGTTTTGCTTTCAGGTTTTTGTCACTTGATAGCTCAATCAGACTTTCTTCTTCTTGTGAAGTGAATTCTTTTGAACCTTCAACATGAAATGGATCTTGGATTCACGCAAACTTCTTGGTCCGGTCTTCTGGGAAGTACTTTGCGAACCAGTCAGCTAGTTGTGACAAGTGCTGTGTGAAAAGTGTCAGCATACTACTTGAAACCTTATCTCCACTGCAGGAAAACAATATTGGCCTCCATTATCATTAATTTTTCTTTTCCACATCTGTAGTTTTTTCTTGAACGTTGAAATCCTCTCTTCAAGCTACAATATATGAATTTTACGGCCCTGATGAGAAACATTCAATGCACTTAGTTTTTGTAATATGTCGCACAAGTATTCCAGTTTTAACAGGAGTCGGGATTCGCGAAATTATTGGCGTTCACTTGACCATTTTCTTTCAACAAATAGTAAATTTCTTGACGTTCAAAAGTTCGAGATAGTACATTGCCACGTGAGACTCAACGCGAGCTGCAGTAGTATATATGGGACGTGTGCTCAGTCCCCAAATCCTCGCATAGGTTTTTGAAAAATCTGGCTTTGTTTTTATGTGGTTTATCACATTTATTACACATTCTATGACGAGATTCAGATTTTGATGCAAGTACTTCTATGTGAATGATGCAATGGGTTCAAAAACAATCCGAGGATTTGTGACGAATCAGCGTCTGTAGTCCTCCGTATTGACCAGACATTGATCGGCCACTATCAGTGCACACACCGATACGCTTTGTCCAATCCAAATCATTTTCTATCATAAATGTATCAAGGATATCCAACATATCTTCAGCACTTGCACATCCAGTAGTACTTTTACATCCAGTAGTCTTGAACGATAGTACAACCATAAATGAAACGTATATAGCTGATGAGATGTGCATCCATATTGCTGTCTGTGACCTCATACAGTTGGAGTCCAAAGTCATTTCCTTTAATTTTTTCTATCAAGTGATCGTTGAGATCCTGACTTATGTACTGGATTCTTCGATTGATGGTATTGTTCGGCAAAGAAATATTTGCCAGATGTTACCCAGCATTTCCTCCTATCATTATATCAACCATGTCCATAGCAAACAGTAGAATTAATTCCTCAGCAATTTGGGCCTTTTTGCACTTCGCTACTATATATGCCACCTTGAATGACGCCAACAAACCATTTTTTTGCACTGACGCTTGCTTAGTGAAAACATTGTTTTGTTGGTGCAAATCTTTCATTTTTCTGCTAAAATATTCAAGTCGACCGTGTTGGGATGCGCTGTTTGAAGGCGCCGTTAATTTACCTGGATTCATGCTCTCGAATGATAAAACTTTAGAACAGATGCGGTCTCTCTTCATCGTTGACTTCTATTGAAGTGAAACCGAAATCCAAGTAGCTGTCTTCGTACTTGCATTATCGGTTATTTTCATCAAACGTCTATCCATTTTTATGAAAAATATCGATACAGCTTTCTTAGAACACAACATGCACAGCGACCACTAGCGAGATAACTGACGACGGGATTACCTGGCTGAACAATCAGACGATCTGAGCAGTTGTAATGTCAACAATGAAACGTCTCTTGATAACTCAATTGATTATAAGCTTGATAACATTTCACCACTACCCAGTATCATCAGCTGCTTTTATTCTGTAAAATTTCATTTTATGAATACATAAACGTATTATTAGATATTATAATTAAAAATGATTGTCAATTGTTGTCGGATTGCATAAATAGTAAATAATACGAATTTAGCCGATACGAAATGATCTATCAACTCCAAAGTTGTGTATTGAAGTGAGAGGTTATGTCTGTTTTTTACTTATTTTAATCTTCTTACAGCGACTCTCGCTGTTTGATTTTGAATATAAGGGTTGGATTATTAGTAATATATCGAATTTTGGATATTTTCTCTCTTATTTCCACCGTAAATAGCTAAACAAACCCAATAACCCATAATACCGTATGTAAAAACCAACAATTGTTTCTCAAGAAATCAGCTGCGAGCGCAAGCCTAGTTTCGGCTATCCCCACCTTCCTCACGCTCCTAGTTAATAGATTAGATTCGAAGCTGCTTCGCGGCGCCCCTGATATCTCTGCGTGGCACCCCCGGGTGCATCGGCACACACTTTGGGAACCCCTGGTCTGCACCAAAGTGAGGTTATCCCTGTCCTAACTACGGTCTATACTAATATATAAATGCCAAATGTGAAAGGGTGTCTATCTGTTCGATACCTTTTCACTACTTAACCACTGAACTGATCGTGATGAATCTTGGCAAGGATATAGTTAAGATGTTTAGGAAGAACATGGGCCAAATTATATTCTTTTGAATGTGTTAAAGGAAAGAAAGATAGACAATGATTTTGACGATAAATGTCAAAGAAATGGAAAAAAGACAGGGTCAGGTCCGTACTATTCTTAACGGTGTGTGATGGACAGAAATTGGTGTGTTGGTGAAAGTGTTTGTTCAGCTGGTATGCTAGTCTGTGTGTGATAGTGTTGGTGTAGGAGACAACGGGCCTTGTGGGTATGGAAGCCTTTTGGATCTTAGGTAAACAATATAGCCGTGGAGAGGTTGCGTTAGAAGCAAGAATATTCAGCGTGTTAGAAAAAAAACTTATGATTATGAAATTTCGTGTTTTAATTGAACAACAAATTTGTTGGTGGGGTCTTTGTTTAGGTTTGTGATGTCATTGGACTTAATGAAATAATACATTTTGTTAGAGTAATCATTGTGGTCCAAAATGACGGTAGTGTTACCCTTGTCCGCTTTAGTGATGATTAAACTCTGATCTTTTTCTCTGAGGTTATTTGCAATGATCAGTTCAGAATGATTGTGTTGAGTAGAACAAAATTAAAAACTGGCCAACAAAATTAAAACATTCCTGTTCCTCCTAAAGCTAAATTAATCTATTTCGATGTCAAAAATATTTTTCCCAGTATCCCTCCATCTGATTGTAAAACTCTTTTACGTGACATCTATACTCCGCGTCTTGCCCCCTCTTTGTAAAAACAGATCATTTAATCTAATCTCTCTTTGCTTGGATGTGAATTATTTTAAATTTGATAATACATTCTATCAACAGAACTCAGGCTTACCCATGGGTTCCCCGTTACTTGCAGACTTATTTATGGACCATCTTGAAAAACAAATTTTTGACTCTGGACATTTTCTTCTACCTAACATCATTTATTGGTACCGCTACTTAGATGACGTAATTACTCTTTGGGCAGGGACACACAAACACTTGACATTTTTTACTCAATTTCTCAATTCACTTCACCCTAACATAACCTTCACCCCAACACAAACTGAAAATGACAATAGAATACTCAATTTCCTATACTTCTATTTCTTTAGTAAACAACCGCCACCAGTTTGACATATTCAGGAAAGACATATTTTCAGACACAACCATTCACAATTCCTCACTACATCCTCCTTCGCTCAAACATGCTGCTTTCAACTCCATGGTCCATCGTCTCTTCATCATTCCACTCTCACCAGATAAGATCAAAAAAGAAATAGACAAAATAAAACATATAGCATCAAAGGCTACAATACCTCTCTCATTGATAATGTAATCACTAAGAAAGTTAGATTATATCACACGAAGAACCTCACATCACTTACTCCAAACAATAATATTCAAACCAGACATGCAATCCCTTTCATAGGCCCTCTCTAATTTAAAATCGCTAATTCATTAAAACATTTCAATATTCACACTACCTTCTTCTCTCCATAAATACTCAACTCAACCCTATTATACACTAAGGATCCCACCCCCCATCTCCTCCGAAGTGGAGTGTATGCATGCAGTGGAGTGACACACATTCAACGTTGTCAAGGATTTTTATATTTTAGAAGTAGAAAATAGATTTTGGCCCTAGATCAAATTAGAAATTCTACATATCCATAGTATTCTAAAAAACAACATTTCCGTATTAAATGATCAGATCCCTGAGCTTCATTCCCCTCTCATGAAACTAGCTTTCAAATTCCTTCCCTCTTATCCCCCAACTCTCCAGACCACTGCACCCTACTCCCAACAGTCAAAACCCTGAGAAATTCTTTCCGTCTTCTGCCGCCAGTTCCTGG
>NNCF01131292.1:607792-655667 GCA_002313205.1 Laupala kohalensis | reverse complement strand
AAACGACTTTTAATTTATCAATATGGACATAGTTGATAGAGATGATAGAACAGGTTAGTATATTATCCTTTACTAAGAAAGTAAATGTGGTAATTCTAAGTACGAGATCCAATCATACTCATCCTAAAATTGTCAATATCGTAGCGTACAAAAGCACACGATGTTTTATTTACAGCAATAATGCAGGTGGCGAAGACACCGACGATCAGACGATTCGATGGTGCAGCGCCCATTGAGTGAGCAGGAGATGGCCACTATTTATTTTCTAGTATCTGAACTCATTCAACGACACCGGAAGTTGGAATTGGTCTCCGGCGTATTTACACCTGTTCACGACGTTTTATAAATAAATAAATGTTTATGATTTATAAATAATTCATACAGAAGAAAAAAATACAAGTGTATTTGCAAGAAAATCACGGATAATAATGAATTTCTTCTTGAGTTCTTAAAAAAATCAGCAACAAATTAAATAATTCTTTTATCTCGACAACAACATCCCTCCACTATCCCCCTTCTATTCACAATGTTCTTGTTCAACGAACAACTATTACCCGCACAGAGCTTTAGTATATTTGAATTTTCATTCGCGTGAGTGATGGTAAAAACCTCAAATAGCATACTGTCTAGTCGAGACCGCTTCACACAAGTTTGGTAAATAATTTACCAAGTTTGGTAAATATTCAAATTACAAAAAAAAACAGAATCAGAGATAACTGAGGAGAGGAAGATGTGAGATACGTCCAAGGAAAGAAGACATATGTGATAAATGAGACGTATTTTTTCATGAAAAATCGTACAAAACATTAAATATATGTTAGAAAATGCAAAAGTATTAAAAATTAATTTTCAAGAAAATTAGTTTAGTTACTTTCAAAAGTAAGTTTTTTTCTTCCGAAAAAATAATAACAAAGATTTAGGAACCTTGGGGTTCACTGGTAGTCAGTGCTGATGTAGATATATTTAGTTGCCTTTTTAAGGAATTGCTGCAGGGCAGTTGAGATTGTGTACTACTCTTCTGCGACATAAATACCTTGTATACGTTGTTTGAAGTACCTCATTGTGCCAGGGCTGTTTTTCCAACAAGGTCAAAGTAGGTTTTCATTGTTGGGTTGGCGATCATTGTTGGGTCTTCATTGTTAAGTTGATTAAGGGTTTCATTAACGGGTTTATGATCATAATTTACATTAGTTTCGGCACTCCAGCTATTTTGTTGTTGAATTTGTTGATGCACTAACTGCTGTGGTTGATTATGTAGCACTAATAAATCTGCACTTGATTCGAGCGTGAAATCATTATTCAGAATATTAACTTCTTGAATGATCTGCCCTCCGAGGGGGTAGTCATGTTCCGTCATTATAGCACTTTGGTTTAAAGAAACTTCACTGTTTTTGCACTAGAAAGCGATACAACTTACGATTGAAATTTGCACTATCACAAGGCCTGTAGCGGACTCAAGAGTGGAGCGATGTGCACATCACATCGGTCAGAGAGTTACTGAGTCTCTGCAGATCATATATGTCGCATGGAAGGAGACTGAGAACAAGAGAGAGTAAGTAAGAAAGAAAGGAAACAAAAAAAATTGTGTTCCGTTTAACGAAAGAGAAACCTGGGGTAAAGATTTTGTGATACTATTGTGAAATGATATAGACACTGTTTTGCCAGTGTTCACAATGAGGCGATTTTCATGGAACCAGGCCGAGAGGTTACACAAACCTTTTAAGGCGTTGGCGAGTTTGCATAGAGAGTAGTTTAGTGTCATCAGCAAAAAACAACAACAACAAAAACAAACAATTTTGCAATCTGATGTGAAAGACGACATATCGTTCACATACAACAAAAAGAGTAGGGCCGAGAATTGAACCTTGGGGAACTCCGCGAAAAAGTGGCTTTATTTCCGAAAGGCAATGCTGAAGTACTTTATTTTTAGTATATGATATTTTGACCTGTTGATATCTATCTTTTAAATAGGAAGTTAGTTATTGATGTGCAAATCTACAAATGCCAAAAGATTGCTATTTTGAAAGGAGACTTTCGTGTTGGATGACATCGAACGCTTTAGATAAATCAAGAAAAAAACCGTGTAGATTTTCTCCATGGTCAAGAGAAGTGGTAACATCGTTTAAGAAAGAAAATATGGCGCTAGAGGTGGAAAAGGATTTCCGAAATCCATGCATATCGTCAAAGAGAACGTAATTTTTTTGATAGAAAATCTGGAAGACGCTTATAGAACAATTTTTTAAGGATTTTTGAGTAAGAGAGTAGTAGAGAAATTGGTCGATAATTACCAACATTGTGTCTGTTTCCTTTCTTGTATAAAGGTTTCACTTTAGCTCTCTTAAATATGTTAGGAAGCATTCATTCCGATAAAGAACTATATTTATGAGTGGATTTAATGTAACGTGAGACGAAAATTTAACAATAATTTCGGATATGTCATTTATGTCTGTTGAAAGTTTTTTAATGAACTGTTGATTTTCATGATTTCACTGCCGTTAGTTTCGGAAGTACGTTTCGGAACGGAGTACGTGGATGGATGACACTGGTTTTGAGACATTAAATTAGTAATTTTACCTACTTATGAGAAATAAGAACTAAACAAATTAGCAATGTTATGTGGAGTTGATACGATTTTGCCATCGTTTAGTAGGGAAATGTTTTCTTCGCGTTTTTCAGGTGACGTGTAATTCTTAACAATATTCTACAATATTTTAGTCATGTTGTTCAATTTTAGTATTTGCCTGTCATTTTCCATAACTTTAACTGTATAGTCTACTTTTCGGAGAATAGTCTTAGATTGACGGAAATAATCATGGAATTCGGATGGTTGCATGTAGTTTTGAAAGATAATATAAACGGCGTTTATTTTTGGAAGAAATACTTATCGTTTGGGTCAAAGTGGTGGTCCCCAGAGAAATGTGGAGAAAATTTCGCTGGTCCCCATAGAAATGTGGAATATACTTACTCATCACGTTGTTATGTTTTAAGATACATTGAAACATAATTCAATTCAAACAATACGTGAAAAGGAGGAAGCTCTCGAATGCGATCCAGGATCGTGAGCGTTCTGTTTATCATGTCAATTCGTTTATTTCCTGGAAAGATTTGCTTAAAAGATTAATTTTATCTTCAACAATAGATAAAAGTAATCAATATGGTATGGATAAGGAAACTGAACTCCTTTTAAGTTATTATTTCAAAGAATCGTAGATGTGATTCTGTTTTTGGCATGCAACAATCTTCCGCTTCGGGGCACAGGTGAGAAGATAGGGTCTCTTAATAATGGAAATTTTCTAGGCTTAATTGAATTATTAAGTGAATATGACTCTGTGTTGATGGATCATGTAACAGTTGTTTCGAAATGATCATGCAGGTAACAGATAAAAGTACACCTGAAATGAACAAACACCTATTGCGTGCAGGTACGACATGCGCTTGCGTAGTTCGGCAGAATTGACGTTCTCGCCTTGAAGATATTGTAAAATATTCTTCAGTAGCCGGCTGATAGCCGTGGTGGTAATAGGAAAATATACTAGGTGTTTCTCCCTCGCAAAAGGGTAGTTTAAACTTACGCCACCAGGGCGCGCCAGTGACCGGCCGAAACTTATTAGGTCTCGAAGGAAATATTTCTGAATTCCTGCGTCAGAGAGCGCGGCGGTAGCTCGACCTTGACCGTCGAATAATATGGTATTCATTTGTTTATTTTTTCATTGTATATTTTTAGGGCTGCCTTTGTACGAGCAACAGACGAAGAATAAAAAATACGTATTGTATCGTATATAATTTGTTTTATGCTCATTTTTTTATATTGAAACATTTATTTAACATTCACATTATAAATAGTGTGAATTATTTCTTGATTGAACGTATTATTGACGAGGCAATTGAAATTCTTTACGACAATGAAATCTTGCTTTTTATAAGCTCCAATGAGATTAATTCTGCTTCAACAATAGGTGTATTTTTTATTGAAGTGATATTCTTTGCATTCACTCTTGTGAAAACGCTGTTCCTAGGATCCAGATGTCTTCTGGTCCAGGTGCCTTCTGGCTGAATCTTCTGGCAGAATTTTGTGTTTGTGTTAAACCCAGATTTTTTTAATTTTGTTTATTTTATTATGGCTTATTAATAAAGCTTTCATAATTTTGTTACAATTAATAGTTTCATTTTATTAACTAGATACATTTTATGTGTTCTTAGATCACTATTGTTTAATAAATATATTTAACTCTTAAAAAATCCTATTAGTGGTCCGCGGGATTTTATTATGAATTTACTGCTCCGTGAGGTCAAAAGGTTTGGCGACCGCTGGTTTGGGTGATCCATCTATTGTATTTCTTTGTGGCAATTAATTTGCATTTTATTGGAAAGCTACAGTTGTAATGTTTTAGGATTGTTGAATATATAATTTTAATAATATATTTCTGTAGCTCTGTAAAATTAGATATTTTCAGAGAATTAGTTGCTCACAACAACTAATAACAATCTTGTACGGGGGGAACATTTATGTAATTTTGTTTACGTAGCTTTAAGGAAAATTGATGTATATATTTAAATGTAATAAATGTGCTTTTTGTGAATCTGATAAGTGCTGACAAAAATCCGCTTGTCCTTTATCTTTAATGCTTGTTGAAACATACAAGTCCCCCATATCCTCTCCTATGTTGCATCGAATGGCTATTCGTTTGTAACAAAAGAGAGTATATATTTTTGTTACTCTCTTATGAATTAGTTTTAGGATTGTTGAATCGATGAATAAATACACTGAATTCATCGTCGGTGTTTTGGCAATTGTAAACATCTTTCAAAGTTTCCTCACACAAATAATTTGTAAATATGGATAAATTTGTGTCGTTAAACTGTCTAGAATAATTGTAAAGGATTTTAAGAGGTTTTAGTTTATTATTAATAGTCAATACTTGAGCAAGGTGATAGCTGTATCCGGCGCTAAACACTTCAGAGAAATAGATTTCATTGTTGACAATAATCTGCTCTAGCAATGTTAGAGATGAACTAGAGAGACGAGTGGGGTCGTTTATCGTATTTACAATGTTGAAGGAGTCGATAATATTCTTGAATTGATTTATGGTTGAATTTATCTAATCGGAAGTACTCAGGAAATTTATGTTGAAATCGCCACATATAACGTTAGACTTTTTGGATTTGCGTGTAATACGTTTTAAAATAATGTCAAAATTCCGAAAAAATATGTCAAGATTTCATTGAGGATGTCTATATATACATTAAACAATAATACATATGTCGGTCAAATTATCTGCAGAAAATCCGAACACGCTGTCAACGCAGAAGTTCTCGTGTTCTGACAATTGAGAAGATAAAATATCATTACGAACGTAGATACACGTACCTCAGTGGGGGTGTTTTCTTTTAAAATTTTGTCGACAGTAAGAAGTTGCTAAATAATAATTATAAATATAAGTATCATTGATGTCACTAGTTGAAAGCCAATGTTCTGTGAGACATAGCTAATCGAATGGATTTTCGTGTGCCAGAATTTGAATGCCTATCAACTTGTTTGAAAGGGATTGGACATTATAATGAAATATAATTATTTTTTTCCGCAAAGAGTTTGTGATTCTCAAGAAATTGAATCGAAGTTAGATTGTGGAGGGGAATATGAATTTTGTACAGCTTCTAGTTCCGGATCAAGCCCGCACGCTGCACCCGAACGCGATTGTCACCGAGTACCACATCGTAGTCTTGAGCCCAAGTTGTAACTGAATGGGGGTGGAAGGAGATGTGGATGTAGCAATTGATGAGACCGAGTGAGATGAGGAAGGAGGAAACGAAAGGTCAGGGACAGGGGAAGAAATGGGTGTCGTGATGGGAAGGGGAGGAGGTGATATGAAGTAGGAGCAGAGGGAGGGGGAGGAGGTGATGAGGTAGGAGCCGAAGGATGTGGAAGAGGAGGTGTAGGAGTGGGTGAAGGGCAGGAGGAAAATGTGAGGTCAGATGTGAAGCTAGGAGAGAACCGAAGTTATGTTTGCCAGGTGGTGTTTTAGGGAGATGTTTGCCAGGTTTATTTGTGGAACGTTGAAGCGTTGAGGGAGGCTAGAGAGTACTATGTTTGTGTGCTAAGAGGCCGCTTTTAGTTTTTGTAAATGTTCAGAAGCGTTGAAATGACCACCCAAGTTAATATCTATCTGCCGACCTATGATGATTACTGTGTCCCGCTTTGTGAGTATTTTCGTGTAGATATCCAGTTCTCGAATAACTTCAGCCAAACGAGCGTTTGGCTTGAAGACGTCGAAAATTGAGATCTGGTTTGGGAGCAATCCACGCAAAACGGAGGACATGTGACGACCGTGCGAACCAGCTAATATGTGCACCTTTGATTTCTACGTGGAAGTGTTGGCTTCATACATAGGAAGCACTACTTTACATGGGTTTGGGCAGCTGTGTGTGGTTTGTGAATAGGTTTGGGTACTGGACGGGAGGGGTGAAACAAGTAACAGGATTAGGCAAGGGAGAAAACTGGGACATGTCATCTAACACACTAAACCTAGTTTGAGTGAAGAGTTGGGGTGGTGCATGTGTATTTGGTCGAATCGGGTAAATGCAGTTGGGAGGACGGCGAGAATTTGTGACTGTAATTCATCCTCCGATTGTGTTCTTATTGACCTCTTCCAGCGTACTGATCCGTGTGTCAATACAATGTACCAAGTCATAGTACACCTTCTGAAGATCAATTTTGAAAGCGTTGAGGAATGCGATTTTGTCCATTGTTCCTTCCCGCTTATTTCCCCCACCGTCTACGAACCACGCGGGTGACCGACCGTAACCACAGTTCCGAACTTAAAATCTCTACAGAAATCCAGAACTCTCAGAACGGTTCGGAATTCCTCGCTGGCGACTGCCGGAACAGCGTTCTGAGACAAAAAGTTCGGAATTGTCACTGCTGGAGCAGCGCACAACTGGGATTTCGCTTTGCGCATGCGCGGGACAGTTCGGAACCGTTCGGAACTATCCGGGATTGCTGATGGAACAAACCTATAATAATAATAATAATAATAATAATAATAATAATAATAATAATAATAATAATACATTTATTACCAAGGAAATTGTTATTTGATATCGAAAATCGAGTAATCGTAATGATATTTGATATCGAAAATCGAGTAATCGTAATGAGTATCGAAACCTGAAGTTTTTATCGATACTGTCTTCGCTGAAATTTGGTGTCTGAAAACATTGAAATTGTGTTTTGTTTTGAGGTTGAGTAATTATCTCTGACAGGAACAATACGGTTTACACAACAACTTAAGAGTCTTCGAACTGATGATCCGTTGAAGTTGCTAGTTTGGTTTACGTACCTGTTACAATCACGAAAAGGTGCGTTGGTGTGAAGTGCGCAATTATTGGTTCAGTGAATGAAAGTGTATATTTTTAAAAATATTTAACTCTGATGAATAAGACTTGTTTCAATGCAAAAATTATCATCCTTTATTTCACTGAAAATTAAGTAAAGGTTTCATTGAGTGTAATGAAGCTTTTGTTTAAGAAAGCATTTTGTTCAAATTGTAATAGGTATGAATGATGATGGGTTCATTCTGGTTAAATCAAAGAGGTCTGTTAACTCTAGAAAACAACCATTTCATGTTAAAGCTTTGCAGCAACATTGTTGTACTGCCACCAAAGACAATATTGTACAAAAAATTGCATCTTGTAAAGAAGAGCTTTTAAGTTCTGATTTTTGTAAGAAATTCATTGACATTCTTGATAAAAGTTTGAATTCTCTGAATGTCACTTGTGTTGATGATATTATTTGCTTTGGATTGGGGAACTTTTCTGATAGTGTAGCTTCTCGATTTCAACTGGCATTGTTACTGATAATGAAAAATAATTTACGGGTAAATAATATCCATATCCATGATCCATTGTTTCATGAAGTTGAATGTGATGTACTAAAGCACTTGGAGTGTACTGTTATTGAGGCAAATGAAGAGGGAAAGCATAAACTAAACCTTGGAAAGAGAACTTTGGCATTTTTCCCTCATTGTCCCAGACAGTTGACAAATAATTTCCTTTGGGCTAACTGGGATGAAAACCTATATCACTGTATTATTATATCTAATAGTTTTTCTAAAGTTATGGAATCTAGTTCAAAAAATGATTTGATTCAAAATGCTGCTTATATTCATGGCATACTTCCATTTACAATTGAATACCCATTTTTGAATTCATTCCGACTGAAAGATGTTTTCAATGACATTTCTGTACATGTTTTTCCAGATATTAAAAGCTCTAGTGCCGAACAATTGTGGAATTTTTGTGATGAACCGAAGTATTGTGATGAAGATATTGAATTGATCTCTCGTACTATCATATCTTCCTTGAAAGTTGAATCCTAGTGTAAGAAGTATGTCTTCTAAACATGTATTGTCAGTTCTTCGATCATTACTCACAGAATGTCGTCTTGTATATTCTGGCAGTACATTACAAGATTCTGTGGCTGTGAAATACATATTACAACAATATAAGAAATACAAAGATACTGATCAGCAATTGTGTAAAGCTCAAGAAGAAATGAGTTTTCTTGCTCAAAGTTACTTGTGTTATTTGAAGAGTCAACGCCAATATGAGGAACTTTGGAATACGTATCATAGTAAAGGAGAGAGATCTATCCGTGAGACAGCTGACATGGTGGGATTTAAGTTGCCCCAAGATCCAAAATAATATATTTTGGAAAAGTAATTGATGTACATAGATAATATTATATTTTCTCTGTAGTACTCAAAGTTGATGTAAATGTCAGCAAAGTAGTAAATCAGTTTAATGGTTATGAAAACATGTTTGCTTTTTATTGAATTTTTTCCCCTGAGTTGACATTTTATTCTGTTCAGATTATTAGTCCTATTATATTTGTGTTCATTTCAGAATTATTTGGTCTTTAATGATGCCCTTGATATTTTTCTCTCATTTTGTTCTTAATGTTTATTTAGAAAGAGATTTCTTTATTCAAAAACTTATTATTAATCTCATCTTTTTTTTAAAATTTGTGCTGCATAATAGAAATGCCCGTGATAACACATTATTTGGGAACAAGGATCAAGTATGTAAATACATCATGATTCAAGGGGTGCTTTTATGAGATAAAAAATTAAATTTAATTGATTGAGTAAATTGAATTCTCTTATTTGCTTGGAGTGCGAGTGGTAGTAAAAATTCTAAGTAGTATGTATCTATTTCTCACCAGTATATTTGTATACTATGTTAAGCTTCCTTTGACCTTGCATTATGATATGGAGGTAATTGCGAGTAAATTGTTTTGATCATTTAGGAATTAAATATTTTGGTTTCTTTATGTTTGTTCTGAAATAACATTTGACAATTTTTTTTAAAATTTAGGTATAGGAGACTAAACTACATGTATATAATGATTTTTTGGTTATTTAGAGTGTTGTTCATCTCACTGTGGATGACTGTTTCTTTCATTAACAGTACTGAATTCAGGTTTATAATGGATGACATTTTCCACTCTTTTGAAAATGTTTTATATAATTTCTACAAGAATTCGATATTGATTTAAAAGAAGATCTTTGAACCTATAGTTTTACTTTATTGTATTTTATTTTTCTATACAAGGGATAAAAACTATTTGCTCATAGCAACAAAGCACCGATTTTCTAAATGCTTTTGTGAGCAAAATGATCAAGTTTTGGTGTTGTATGACAAAAATACATTTGAATAATCATTTTGTGGCATAAGTGGAGCATAACATGGCTGAGCACTACTTATAGCAAATGTTTGTTTAACTACGCACGCTTCCCTCTTTGCAAAGTATCCTAGTGGGAAGGGGTAAGTAGTCACTCATTTTTTCCCTTAGCTTATTATCTGTTATGTATTTAATAATCCTTACCAGTGCTATGTAAGTTAATAATTCTCAAAGACAAATCTCATTTATGTCGCTGGCTTCATCTAATGTGTTTAAATTGCAAAATGCACAATTATTGAGACTGACCCACAAATATAAAACAAAATTAAAAAAGAAAAATATTGAAATGCTGAAGGAGAAAAACTTGATTTGAAAGTACATCTTTCCACTGTTAGATTGTTGATGGAAGGGAGGTTGAGAGGAGCCTGGTTGATAACTGGAGAAAGTTCTCCAAAATCATTTCCCAGAAGATGTGAACAAATGTCATATAGAATGTAAAGATTACTTTAATTCAATATATTAAGCTTTTCAGATTTATTTCAATAAACTTGACCACCCTTCCATTAGCTCAGGGCTAGAAGGCTTGCTCACCACCGAATCACTTTGGGTTTAATTCCCGACAGGGCCAGGAAAAAATTTATCTTTTCACTTCAAAGTCCCAGTCCATATAGCTGTGACAATTGAAAAGCAAACCCTCCCTTCTCTCTCCACCTCCTACTATTCCTAATACCAGTTCCTCTTACTATTACTAACTACTACTTCTACTACTCCTACTACTACTACTACTACTACTATTACTAAAACCTTCACATAAGCCAAGTTGTTGGTAAACTCAACCCATCAGCCTACCCTTAGCACCCACCTACCTCCTATCGCTCCTTGCAAATAAGTTTCAAAGCATGCTACATTTCCCATTTACAAATACTACCCTGAAATAAAAATTAGCTTGTATGAATTATTCACTTTTTGCTATGGTACTTATCTTACCATGTTTAGTGTGAGAAAAATAATCGCCTTCCAATGGTTCATATAAGAAAAAAGTTGGTTTGTATAATTAATAGACTTTTAAAGTAAACAAATGTTAATTGAAAAAATCTTTATTGTTTTTGCTAATTCCTATAAATGAGTATTTTTGTTTTACTTATTCAAGAAAGTCAAATGTTTTATTGTATAATTTGTGTATAAACACCTGATGAGAGTCCAAAACATTTGTAAAGTAAAAACAAATATTTGTTCTTTTTTCTTTAAAGCATTGTTTGTTATATAAATATTTTAAAATTATAGTAGTAAAAACTGCCATAAATAAATTGTGTTTAATTGTTGAAATCTATTAGTTCTCCTTGTTTCACACCACTACCCTGTTGAAGGCTAATAATATATTATGAAACCGTTTTATTGTTTTAAAAATATTTAAATTTTTTTTAATAGATCAACACATTTTTGGTAATCAAGGACAGTTTGTATCTTATGACAATCAGTAAACAGTGTTGAATTATTATTTTTTTAATATTCAGTCAAATTCTCATAAATGTTTTAGTAACAAAATGAGAACTGATAAAAAGAATGAGCTGAAATAGAAAAGTGCAAAAATAATAGTGGAACATGGACATTCTTCAAGGTTGTGCTAGCAAAGGTGATAATGAAATTCTTTCATAAGGTAAATACAAAAATAGAATAATTTAATTATTTTAGTTCAGTTGAAAGGATGGAAACCAGCAATCTCCAACAAAAATGAAGAACTTGATTGATTTGCCTTTTATGAGTGGGAGTCAAATGCAAGTGAGGAGCAGATACGAGTGGTGGTGTTCCATGTTTCTTATTATTTTCAAATTCAATTTAGACATTCAGTAGAGTTCACGGGGGACCAAGAGAGGTGGATTTATGTACTGGTGCACTAGGGAACAGTTTAGGGGTAGCATATTGTAATTAATACTTTTGTTATTATTACACTTGTATTTTGTTTGATTTTAATAATAAATACACCCGGTCAATATTTTTGGAATCATTTTTAGTACTGAAACATGTTTGTACAATAATTGTATTTTTGAAAATAAAATGAAAATATAGAATAGTTAACTTTTTATTCATGGGGAAGGGTGTTCGTTATGATAGTGCCTAGGGGAACACAAATGTTAAATTTGCTACAACAATTGACTTTAGAATGGACTATGTAAGTCAATTTGAATATTTTCAATTTCATTTTTTGTTTTATAATTTTTTGAGAATTCCAAAAAAGTTTTATTACACAGTTATTTATAGTTTTCTGTCACTAGTTTGATTTATTTTAAAAGTATCAGTCCATAGATGTATGTCAAGTAGCATATATAGTTGCTCAGTAGTGCAGGTGCCACAATGATGTAGTAACTTCCAAAAGATTTTCCAAGTACCAAAAGATATTTTAAGATGTAGTTTTCTACTTAATAGAATATTTTATGTAATACAAGTATTTAACTCCTGAAAAAGATTGAAGATGAATTTAATCCTTGGCCCCCAAAAAAACAATTACATATTTATTATATAAAGTGTTACTATTAAAAAATCAACGGACAAATATAATGTATTTTTCCAGATGTTGGCTCGTTTTTGTTTTTCAAGCTCAGACATTCACATTATCTTTGTTATTCTTAGCAAACATCACATTATTAAATGACTTATTAATAACATTTATACCAACATTGTCAAAGAACTTAATATTTGAATTTCTTGCAGGAACATGGTAACACAACATTTATTTCCCTCTAGTAATCATCCCTGTTAGTCTTTTTCTATGATATGTTTTTTTTGTGGGGCTTTATGGCTCATGTCGACACCAAAGGTCATTGGAGCCCAAAAAACTTGTACAGGTAGGGAAAATGCAGTTACGCACTAGGGAGAGCCAACATGACTCCCCCCAGGTGTGGGACTCGTCGAATGATTCAACCCTACCCACTAAAAACCCTCCTGATCTACAACACACCAAAACATATCTAACAACATACATCAAATGGAGGGGGGGGGGGCTAAAATGAGGGGGGCACATAACATGAGGGGGGACAAAAAATGAGGGGTAGAACAACAAATGAGAGGAATGAGGAAAATGAAAGATACCCTAGCCCTAATGGTGTCGGGATCGAAAATAACAAGAGATGACCAAGGGAGGTCAGGAAAGAGAAAGGAAGGAGCATGGCACAAGTAAGTGGAAGTAATGCCAGACAGTTTGGGGTCCCGTGATCGCCAAACACATACGTACTAGATGGAAGTCTCCTGGGGGGTCTCTGATATGAATTACTATAATATGAAAAAGACTATAGGGATGATAGACTACTAGAGAGAAATAAATACGCTGTGTTACCATATGTTCCTGCAATAAATTCAGATATTATTAAGATCTTTGATAGTGTTGGTACGAATATGATGATGATGAATGTTGATGATACTATAGGAATTGTGTATCAGATTAAATATAAAGATTGTGAAATGGTGTATATTGGGTGAAGTTAAAGGAAATTAAACATTAGGGTAAAGGAACATGAAAGGAATATGAGGAATAAATGTGATATGAAGAAAAGTGATATTAAACATTGTGTAAGTCTGAATCGTAGTATGGATTTTCATAATACGAAGGTCATTGATTGAGAAGAAAACTTCCTATGAAGATTCATATCTGAATCAGTAAATATCAAAATTAACATTAATATGAATAATCAAATAGAGAGTGATTTGTTCACAACGTGTTTTGATGGAGTGCTACATTTGTTAAAAAATAATAAAAGAAATAAATAAATTATGTAAGGTGGCATACTTGCCATCAGGTACATCACTGTAAGTTGGTAATAGATGTTGACGTATAATGTAGTCTATTTAGTGTATTTTGTAATGGTATGGAGATAATATGAACTATGTAATACCTAGAATTTTAGGAAATGTTTTACGTAATACGTATGACATATGAATTGATATTCACAAAACATGAAGTATTAGGAAATTTGAGGTACGGATTTGTATATTTTCTGTAGCTTTTAATTTTATTTGTATGAAGGCACTGTGTGATGATAGTATATAAGATTTACTATGTTTTGTACTGTAGTGATGACTGCAACTGAAAAGGCCCCCTCTTCAGGCCATAATTTAGAGCCTTGAAATGCCGTCATTGTCAACCTTCACATTTAACATAATGGATGAAATAAAGAAAAGAAATATTGATTAAATGTAAATCTGTTTTGACTGTCTATAAAGGCACGGTCAACCTATGTGAGATAGGCTACATGTATTGGTCATTCAAAACTGCCATTTTGGGCTCATCGACGTAGCAAAGGGGGAACAGGAAGGAGCAGTTACCAACCCTTCCTGTAAGTAAAAAAATGAAATATACATGCAAAGCAATTCGATTTTTTTGGGTGTAAATCATGAATCTGGTCAATAAATTCACATGTGAAACTAACATATATTTTATTTGAAAATGAAGTATGCAAGGAGATGTAGACACTACATAACCATTTTATCAAATTATTGTCTGCAATCCATGCTGGTTGAGGAATATCTGACACTCCACAAGCTCTGGGGTTGATTTTGATAAGGATTCGTTTCATGTATCATCACACTTATTGCAGAAATGAGATGTATCTAATTTGTTCCGTTAATAGGTCAAGACCTCTGGCCTACAAACCTTGTTATTCCCGTGTTTAGGTTCTTAATGCGTTTAAGTTCTACATTTGATCCTCTATCATCATTTGAGACTTTCATGTTTTTTTGTGATTCATTTAGTCATCATCAAATAAAGTGTTTAAGAAATACAAAGAAAATAATCTAGCATTCAGTATATGAAAAGAAATAGATATCAAATATCAGTTCAGGGAAGCCTCAGTATCTCGAAATTTCGTTAATACGAAACTTTCTTTATAATCCCTTGAGGTTAGACTTGAGAATTCGTGAAGATTTATGACACTTTCAATACACATAACCGACTGGAAAGCTCTTTATGATAAATATTTATCAAATACTCTCTAACTAAACCAGTTAATGTGACTTAGTCATCCCACCACTTTACCACACCAAAACCAATTCTCCAATCAAGCATGCATTTCATTCACGACTGTTACCATCCGTCCGGGTTTTACCGAAGTTGACCTATTTTGAAGGGCATCCAGACTGGATTGTCAACTCAGTATAAATTTAAAAAATCCCTCAGTGCCGAGTAGTCGAGCGATCGTTCGAAATTTGCGCGCATCTTGAGCGGTTCACTGACCGCAGGTGCCTTGTGTTTTGCAACGATTTAAAAGTGTAGATGTTTTGTTGCGTACGTTAGTAGTTCTACCAATCGAGATACAGAAAAAAGTGTCTTTGATTTTGTTTAAAACTTAATATTCTTTAGAATAAACACATTTTTGTTTATTCGATTAATAAATGAATAAACATGGCACATAATACTAATTACACTATTTTTCTAGGGTAAAATTCATTCTTACATTGTAATGTCTGGAGTTTGAACTTCAAAAAACCTTGGCAACCTTGTTCTGAATTTTAGTGGATGGTACCCTGATTCACGATTAAATTGGATAATCCTATTCACGATGGAAGCCCTATCCTACTCATCAAGAATCTGTTTCTTTTTACTCATGGACCGAACAGTTGAAGCTCATTTTCAGGCTTGAATTGTGTAATTTAACACAACAATAGGTAAAGAACGCCCTAAATATGAATTATTTTTATTGGTTAACACAGTGGTCCTATTCTGTAATTGTGTCAGAAACTTTCTTTCACCAAGAACGACCTCACCAATTTATCTTTTATTGCTATCAACATCGATACTGACTTGTGAATATCTCTTTTTCAATTTCATCCTTTCACTTCAATCTGTTCCTTCTACCCATAAAACCGTCATAACTCCCATCAAATTATCCTTTTATCCCTACCTTATTTCTAACCTTCACTTCCATTTTTCCCCGCTAATGAGTGCCTAAGTCGCCGGTTTCCGGCAGACATGGCACTCGCATTCTATGTTTTAGTAGGCCTTGTGAACAATTAATCCGTGCAGCCCTTCCACGATGAGCACCATCCGGTGCAGGCGCGGACAACTGATGCCACACACTCGAGAGAACTACGTGAGTTTTTCACCTGGGACTTCCCTTACCTATTCCAGACAAATGTCGGTTCGGTACTTAGTTCCCTGGCAATCCAACATCCCTCCTTCTCAATTCCCTTACCCAAAATCATGGTTAGTTGGAAGATCAGGTTTCATGGCTTGAACCTCGATAACAGACCTAAAAGAAGACCCTCTCCAGAAGACACAAGGTAAAATAAATAAATAGTTTCTGGAAACTTTATGGATTCCTTGCGAACTTCCTGCATGTTTCTCAACTTTTAATAAAGTCTCCGCATAAAATTTGCCACCATTACTCCTGACTTGTGATGTTTTTTATTGCAAGGTGAGCTCCGTGCAACTCTTATCGGTTCGAAATATTTGTGGCATGATGAATCGTTATGAAATCTGTGTGACATCTCATTAGTATTTATGTATTGATGCTCAATTGCTCTATCAACAGCTTCAAATCGGTGTCGCCTTTGGCTACCCAACTTATACAAATGTCTTGCTGAGTTAAGGGTCAACTAGAGTAGCTTTCTTGATATCTTCCGCGCTTACAGATATAATTTATCATCGCAAACGAAGTTTAAGTAGTCGTGTTCCAGTGGGGTTTATAAATTATTTTCAAGGGCAGTATTGACTGTCCATTTTTCTTTACGCTGATGTGCAAGAACTCGTAGTCAAATCTACTAATGTCCATCCATGTAGTCTTTCACTGGCCATAGTAGGGATATGTTTATGCTCGGCAGATTGTGCTTTGAGATGCTTCTGGTCTGAACATTATAGAAATGTGTATATTTATCATTAAAAAGGCTCTTAAAGCTCTATACAAATTAATATGAACTAGGGCGTTATCACTCATCGCCAGTAGCTGTGGCACTGAAATAAATGTTATGTAATTTCACATAATTTCTAAACAAACTTCACATTATAAACAAATCAAAATATTAAATAATGCTCAATTTTTTCTAAAACATTATTATTGGAAGTACAAACAACGTTACATCCATATCGCAAGCAAGACTGCACACAAGCACACGTAAGAGCGCTCAAGAGACTGACTGGTGAGTGCGTTCAGAACATCCCAAATCTACCAACTTGTATTCCCATAATTCCATGTCAGTAGACATTTGAATGTCTTTCACCGTTTTTCTACTAAGACTATTAATCCCTCCAGAAAAAATTCACATAAATTGCAGTCTCTGTAAACCAGTTTCATAATACAGCGTTCATATTTAACTACTCGATTGTTGGTAGACACATTCATATCTTATGTCTATGTGCTTATTTCTGCAATGATACAGAGGGTTATTAGCATGATTAATGGTACTTTGACTATCGTAAAAACAGACAAATTTACCCTCTTATAACCTAACTCCTACAAAAATCTTTGCAAATAAATGGCTTCTTTGGCACACTCAGACATGGCCATGTATTCGGCCTCAGGGGTACTTATGACCACGCTCCTCTGTTTTCGGATGTCCAAGATGTGGGGCACCCACCCAGTAGGAATAAGTATGCCGAGTTAGGTCTTCTGTGTTCCTGGCAGCTTCCCCTGTCCACGTCGCCTCAAGGCTTGAGTTATTTCTGTAGGTGAGATTAACGTTAGCTGTCCCCATCAAGTACCGGAGAACTCTTGTGGCTGCCTTCAATGGTCAGTGCCATAACAGTTATTGAATTGCCCTAAGTGACTTAAGCAAGTGAGATATCCGAACGAGTAGTTGTTGATAACCAGGTGAGAGCACCCACCAGTTCACGGTGTGATAAATGTTGTTTCTTCACGGCTTGGATTTTCATTCTTCATCTTGTTCCCAGGATCCGGAGTAGTACAGTCGCTCATTCTATCTCGCTTGTGTAGTTCCTCAATGTACCCTTGATGACACCTTTCAAATTAGCTGGATACCCCAAAAATGCTAATCGTAGATCCTTGATATCAAAATGTTCACCGCAAATCTTTCCAATTTCAGAGATCTGAGAATTGCTACATGCGATTAATATGTCATTCACATAAATGATTATTAAAATTACATCCTCCCCATAACCGATCTTGAACATACATGAATCCGAGTCAGTCGGCTTGGCGCCACACTTCTTCAAAATGTTGCTAAGTTTTATATACCAGCCTGCTTTAACCCGTACAACGACTTCTTCAGCAAGCATATCACTATTTTTCTTTATTTCTGTGTCGTACGTGGAAGACACAATTCTATTCAGCACATTCTCGAATCCTTCGGCGGTTTCATGTAAATATCTTAATCTAGATCACCATTGAGATACGCCGTGGTAATGTCGAATTGTCTGACCTTCAGTCGAATTTTGCAGGCAAACACATCATCATCTGAATTGATACCAATCGAGCCACAGGCGAAAAGGTATCGGTGTTGTGGATTCCGTATTACTGACTAAATCCTTGAGCAACTAGTCGACCTTTAATTCTTTCGAGTCTTCCATCACGATTTAACTCGTTGCGGAGTACCATGCGACATCCGATGATCTCAGTATCAGCAGGGGATAAACTACGAGATACGTATTATTCTTTGGGAACGAGGTCAACTCAATGAAAATGGTGTCAAGCCACTAGCTCGTGTTTGGCCACATCTTTGCCTTCTTGAATGGAATTTCCGAAAGGAAAGATTGATCTTCCCTTTGTTCCTCTGTTATCCTTGCAAGATTCTGTTGGATCAACTTTTGAGGTCATCCTCTCTTCCTGTCTTCAAGATGTCTTTTACCGACACGTCGTGTTACAGGAATATCTGCAGGTTCTTCTGGAATTACTTTGTCATGGTCGTCAAAATCTAAAAAAAGGTTCATCCGATTCTTGTTTCAGCATTGTCAGTCACTAGTTCTTCGAGGAGAGTTCTCTCAAGAATGTGTTTAATGATCCAATAAAAATCCACATACGTGTGCTCCGATTCATCCATGCCCATAGATGCTATAAATGCTTTCTTGATATCTTCGAAGTAGTCTACATTTTCAGGACTTTCTCTACTCTGTTGAAAATAACATTGTTTTTGTACAGTGAATACACATGAAATCCTTTTGAGTCCTCATCGTAGACTTGGAAAATAGCTTCCCTACCTCGTTCAAATTTACTCCTTTCAGATTTCCTGTTGATAAAGTATACCTGCTTCCAAGTTTCTTGAAGCAAGACACGTCTGGTGCCTCTCCCACCTACAACTCGTGAGGTTTTTTTCCTTTCAGGCATCTTGAAGGCAGACGATTGCGCATGTAGTTTGCAGTTGTCCAAAACTTGTAGAATAAATCTGCTTCAAATATCAGACATCTGGTGGTCTCCAACATCGTCCTGTTCATTCTTTTGGCCTTTCCATTTTGTTCAGGGTTATGTGGTAATGTGAGTCTGAGAGTTGTAGCTTGCATTTTCAGGAATTCGTCAAACTCGTGGCTCAAGTACTCCCGACCATTATCAGATTGGAGTGTCTTCACACTTTTTCCTTTCTTATCGTAGCCAGAAAGTTAATGGTAGTATTGAAGACTTCCGCCTTGGTTTCAGAGATTTCACTTTGCACCAATGAGAGAAATCTATGTATTCCATAGAGTATCTTGCACTGGTCAGTGACAGAGTTTGCAACGGTCTACACACGTCTGTAGGAACAAAATCCAAAAGTTCAGTATTGTGTTCAGATTTATTGGGAACGGCGTTCTGGACATCTTCCCCTTGAGGCAAACTTCATTGTCCAGTTTCGTGGACGGATCCTTCAATTGAACTCCTGTGATCCTTTGTTTTTACATAGCCTGTATGATATCCGTCACGTTGGTATGACCGAGACTCTCATGAAGTAGTTTCAAATCAATCAATTTTGATGAATAAGACGTGAGCATTTCCTTCATGTTTGCGTACGTAGTACACATTGTCATTTCTCTCAGCATGTATTACAGTTTTGAAATTTTGATTCAACACAACAGCATCCTTTTGTTTGAAGATTACCTCGAAGCCACGATCTGTTATTGCTCCAACAGACTATTTTTTTCCTGCGACACGATCCTTCCCATCGCAAGTTGAAAAAAACATTTTCTTTTACCCGCAGTTTCCGTCATCGAATCATCCGCCAAACTCAAAGATTCTTTCTCAATTCATCGATGTTGAAAAATATGTCTGAATCATCACATAAGTGACCGCCTATTCAGACCCCACTTACAGTCTCGTGGCTCAATATCCGTTGTTGCTACCAATTTCCAAGAGATGCCTTGAGAAATTGCGCTGATTGATTGTTTTTTCTCCTGAATATGCGATTTTGCTTATTGAATTTACTCTGCGACTTCCAGTGTCTGGATTTCTATCATGTGTAGCACGGAAATTCTGTGTCTTCTTTTTTATTTGAATATCCTATTTTGTTCCTCTTTTTGCAATTTTCGGTGTTTCTATTCACAAACATGGCATTCCCTGTTTCACTTTCCTCGTTCGATTTGCACACGCCGTTCTCGTCAATTATTTTTGATCGAAGATGTGTCCACTGCCGGTAATGTTTCGCGTGATTCAATGGCGCACCGGAATGTTTTAAATTTAGGTGGCAAACTTAATTACCAGTAATTTTTCGTGGATCTTTACATCCTCATCTTCTAATTAGGCTACGGTGTCCAAGTAATCTTTTAAGTGGTCGCGCTCATCATTGTTATCCGCCATTTTGTGTAGAGTTAACCTCTTCAACATCGCTGACTTACGAGCCGGACCCTTTGATTGGTAAATTTCTTTAAGTCGGTTCCATGTATCACGTTCTGTATTTGAAGTACCATCTTGATTTTACTCGGTGACATCGATAAGATAATCAGCCACAGAACCGTTTGATCGTTTTTGTCCCAGTTTTGGGTCGTTGCCACGTTCGCATTGCTTGCTTCTGGTTTTCGCTTCATGAAATTTCCTCCGACGAAGTCCCACAAGTTGTTCGTGGTCAAGGTAACATTAATTAGCATGAGTTGAAATTAGCTTTGATATATTCAATTCTTGATGCGGTTTACGTGTTCATTTCTCTGTTTTTTTTGGTTCACTTTCCCCGACACGAAATGGTTCACTAAATAACATAACATGACCCGGAAATTTACGTGTTCACGACCGCGTGTCTAAGCCCGTAACCTAATGGAATTACAAACAATCTTAAGGCGGCTCCAGACATGCGTACTTACTTTCAAAAATCTCATCAACCATTTCATCTATGTTAACTGTTCTTCCATCTGTCACCTCCTGTAGTAATCATTTCAATATAACCTTGTTCTCTTTAAATTTCTCCCATTCTATTTTTTCATAACCATGCCTTCTCTCTAATCTTTCATTTCCTAATATTAATCGCACTCCTACGTGATTGGTGTTGGTTCTCTTCACAACTCTCCAGTCCTATACAGTACCATTAGCAGTGTATTTGTTAGTGTTAAATCAATTAATGACTCCTCATGGGGCCCTCTATACCGTGTACGTTTTTACAATTGAATTATCTAATATAAATTTCTCTATTTTTCCTCCACGCTTCGTTGTAGTTATATTTCCAACATCTTTGTTCTTGCGTTTGAATCCGTGCATTTCATCTTTTCCATGCAAGTGCTGGAGTAAAACTACTAATTTATGTAAATCCCCTGATTAATGTTTGCTGTATTCACAATACACATTTATTACTGTAATCTCTACTTCTATTTTATGGAAAAGGATGACTTGCGTGTGGGTATAACACACTGGTGTAACACCATTATTGCTTCTTCTTTGAGATTGATATAAAGTACACTCCATGAGTCATAATTTAAAATTTCTCGAAACTATAGTGCAAGATGTTAAGGACTATTTATTTTATTCATCTCCTTATAACATACAATATTTATCTTATTTTGTACACGTATCCACCAATTTTTATTGATGGAATTTCCCCCCGCTGTAAATTTTGCGGTAGTATATTAATCATATAGTATGTTTTTTATCATAATTTTATATGCCTTAATAAATTCTGGACAATCTCTAGCCAATGTATTATTATCATCTTTTATATTTCTACGTTGGCAATTTACAGAATCTTTCTTTTGATTCTTTCTGTCAAAATCCTTAAATCGATACCCGAGACCACGTATCTCCCTCTTTTATTTACACGTTTCCACCGTGTGTCCGAGACGATGACATCGAAAGCATCGTAATGGGTTTTTATCCTCCATTATTCGTACACTCCACATATCTAAATATAATCGCCAATATTCAATGATTTTGGTGATGATGTTTGACTTTGTTTCAGTTATCCACTTTTCCTTACTTCGATTTTTCATTCGTTCCTTATAAGTTACAGGTCGCACGCTATGTTAGAATAAAACAGACTTGCACCTTGATAGTGTAAGGTCGCTTCCCTTGGTAGGCATGACATACCGCCGCGAGGGTATTAACGTGAACATAATAGATCTTTTGAGCGCCATACGCAAAGGGCTCATCATTGCGCATGCGCAACAAGACAGTGGTGAACAGTGAGGCCTACTTCGTTTCTACCTATACATCGTAAGAAAATATTTTCTACGTTTTTCGAAACGGTAATGAAAATTATCGAAAAACATTAAATTGAGTTTGATTAATATTGAGAATATATAGGATGTACTGGGAATTCTCTACAGTTTCTTCTTTGTTCAGATTATTTCCTTCCTCACAAGAATCAATGCAGAGACGGCAGCTGCTTCTCTAAATTTATTGCAGAAAATACACAGCCCCTGTGTAACGACGTGTCTGCTCGTTTGTGTGCGAAGTCATCGCGACAAAACGTTTTGTTGCACCTGTCTTATGGGAGTATTAAGACTGACTTAAGACAGCCAAAAGACTGTCGAGTCGCTATGGTGTCGCCGGTGTGCGCCTGTTCTAAGTCAAGAACGTAGTCGACCTTGGTTGGATTCACTTGGTTCAATAGCTGCTTATGAGACCACAATGATCGTTTCTAAAGTCGTTGTGTGTTCATCGCACACTCTATTCAATACTGATCCGAGGGGTACTCAAGTGACAAGTTTGTCTTTCAATAAATTGTGCAAAGCACAAAATTTGCTGTTGATTGCTTTTCATTTAAGTGAACTGGGACATTGTTGAAAGAAATAAGCCCCGATTTATCAAATCCTCTGTAAAGTCATGGAGCAGTTCCTGTAGGTCAGCCCGGCGCGACGAGGTCTTGCTGACCTGCCTGCGCATAGGACATTTCACTCCTATGATGATGAACCCGTTTGTGAGGAGTGTAGCTGTTCTCTGACAGTGCGTCACCTACTAATTGATTGCAGAAGATACTCGAGTATACGGAGACAAAGTGGTCTGGCTGCAGATTTACCAACTATTCTCGGAAATGAAACTGTTAATGTTAATAAACTATTGAATTTTATGAGTAGATCGGGGCTCCTCCCACAAGTTCTCGGGAGGGTTTAAAATTTGCATTCTTTTTTCCTCTTTCCTGTCTTCTTTCCTTTCATCCTTCGTTTCTGTAATTAGAAAATATAATCTTTAGATTTTTTTTTCTTTTTTATGATATAATGTATTGGGCAACTTTTTTCTTTTCTTTCATCTTTGTAATTAAATGGTTGTTGACATCAGGAGGGTTTTCTAGTGGGTTTGGTCGAGATATTCGGCGAGTCCCACACACGGGGAAGAGTCACTACGACTCTTCTCTATGGTGCGAAACTGTATTTTCCCCCACCTGCATGGGTTCTAATGACCTCCGATGTTGACGAGCCCTTAAAACCCCACAAAAAAAAAGAACTGGGCCATTGAAGTGAAAAGCTACGAATTTGTTCTGGCTTCGCCGGGAATTGAACCCGGAGTGTCCGGGTCCCTACGCTACCGGAGGACGTTACGTAAATTTTTGCTTCTTGACTCCGTGAGAAGTGATGTATTTGTAGCGAAAAAATATTTTATTTTTAGTGTAATAATATTTTTAGAATTACCAGAGACAAAATATTAGACAGAAAAATGTGTCAAATATGGGAAATGTGATTTCGCAAAGAAAATAACTACAACAATTAGTTGCAACAATGAACAAAATTTTCATGCAAGCAAAATTCTTATAAGTTGTACGTAGTTATATTTATGCAAACAAACTGATGAAATGAACAATGAAATGCCAATTTACTGTGAAAGGCTAGAAGAAAGTAAAGCGTTGTCAAAAGTTGAATATCAGTTGAAAACTAATATTAAACTGAAATTGTTTAAAGTGCTAAATTATTCTAAACACTTCTAAATACACTATAAAAAAATTAAAACATGTTTTATGAGTTTTTATATTTAGAAAACGTGAGATTCGTGCCGTTGAACTTTGCGCAATGCTCGAGTGATGTGTTTCATACGAATACTTGGAAAGAACTGAGAGTATACGGGAACGACGAAGTGGACAGGTGACAGTGATAAGAGTGAGATTGCTAGAGAGTAGAAAAGCACTGACGGTCTCGTGGTGGGGATGGATACGTTAAGGTGGTTAATAGTTGTAGCCCGAAATAATGGTAAATAGAAATCGAAGGAATGAATACGGAAGGGAATGGACTCAGATGGCAGTGGACAGGAAGGATGAAAGATAGGTTATATGAAATGGATATAAGAGTCTATAGGCCGTGGTAAAAAAGAAACGGGATATGTTGTGCAATTAAACAAAAAAAAGACAGGAATAATTTTGTATACGGTGAGATAGAATCACAAAATAGTTAACAATTTTGCACGCGTCTGGTTCATTTTTTTGCTGTAATTATCTTATGAATAATATCAAACAATTCATTTTACGTCAATAGGCGCAAATACATTTTGTTTTAAAATTTTGTCCTGCCTCTTAACAATTCCTACATCCACCCCGTCCCACTTCTGTGCAGTTGCGAGGGGCTGGGAATACATGCTTAAGATGAGCACCGAAAACTATTGTCTCAGTGGGTGCGGCATAGAGTCACCCTGTCCAGAAGAAATACATAGTGTTATCATCTTCAGAATTCAATGGACATTCCCCTACTTGGGCAGAAAAAGCTGTAAAATCTCCAGAGCACTTTATGTTTGAATCCAAGATACTCATTGCTCGAGTTCACCTGTTTTTGTAAATTTATTTAAGGTCTCTTTTTAATATCACAGGTCATTAGCGACTACAGGAAGTTCTGGAGTATACGGGATAACTGAATTAATTGTTACAATGAATAAAAAGAATTCACTGAATAAAATTGATTCAATTTTTACATTAAATAAAAATAAATTACGTTCAACAAGTACAATTACAGAATACATATTACAAAAAAGAAACCTAATAATACATTTATAAATTTGAATACTTCTGGGTTGAGAGTCTGTCTGATTCTAGAGGAAACAATAAATTGAGATTTTAATTTCGAGATAATGAAACCTGAAGTTTTCGATCAGTTATAGATTTTATTCCATGAGTCTTGGATGATGTTAGTTGTCATTTTAAGATTCTTTGCGCTGCAGAGGGCGATGTCATCCACGAAGAGAAATAGTTTTAATGAACTTTGAACTATTGTATTGACTTCATTTATTGCTAGAAAAGATAGCAACACACTCATTGCCGCTCATTGAAACATAGACCATTAACCATTTCGACTGGTGAGAAGTGCTTGTCTTGAATTCTGACTCGAAGATATCTTTGTACTAGAAAGTTCCTGATGAATGCTAACATGATTCCTTTTGTAATTGATAAGAGAATATCAAGTAACCTGTTTTACGACATTTCATAAGATTTTTCTATATCTAAAGAAACTGCTATCACAAGTTAATCCATTGATAACGCATCGCAAGTTTCAGTATCAATACTAATTAATTAATAATTTGTAGAATGAAATGATCAGAATCCGCTTCGATGAGTTGAAAGAAGGTTATTAACTTTCATGAACTATCAAAGACGATTACAGATCATTTTCTCGAAAAGTTTGCAAATGACTTTTCTTATCCTCATTCATTTTAATGCATTGTTATAATTATTTTTGTTATTTCTCAACAAACATGAGGGATTGTTGGTAAGAAACAGTTTTGGGTGAGAGTTTTAAAATGTCGAGTAATAGCTATTATGATTTGAATTACTCCCAAAAGCGTGAGAGAGAGAGAGAGAGAGTAGGTTACCAATTGTCAAGGAGTCTCTGTGTATTACATCTTCTTCGTCTTCGAGATATTTTTGGGAACGGAATAAATAATGGCCTTTAATAGTCTTTATTTTAACCCAAAAAGTTGCTATAGACATTTGGTTTGTGATGGAGGTGAAGTGTTTCCAAGATTTATTCATTGTTATTTTGAGCCTTAGGGTTTGTTTTTTTTGAATATTCAATATTATTCACGTTAGTTTTGTTCCTCTTGTATTTTCTCAAAGTTCACGTGGTTGTTTATGCAACACACAACACTTACTCGCAGAGCGGGTATGTTTTTTTTACAAAAATCTAGATTGTACTTTACAGTTATGATTTGTGTTGAGTACATGCACTTGCAGCAAACCGCAAAAAGGCGCGTAAACGCTTCCAGTCAAATTGCTCAATGAATTTTGTGAACTTCACGGAATTCTGCGTGCAAAAGAAAATGTACTATAATCAGAGACACCAACATTTTATTACAATTGTAATAACTCAATTGTAGAGGTACATTACCATGAATTGTAAGTATCTAGTAATCTCAAGTTTGCCTTCTCTGTAGTACGGCGCTTTATGGATATTTGTGTTTCAATTAAATAAAATAACAGGAAAAATTTCATGAATATTGTATTATCGCCATTAACCCGGCGTTCAAAAATATTAATTATTTGAATCTCATGGATAACAACATTTATGAAAATCAATTATGTTTCAGATAAAAGAAATCAAATGGTGGCACTCTCGTTAAATCACTAATTTAATTGCGACTTCTTACAAGTAAACATTCCCTGCTTGGCGATTTTCATAGACCTAGCCAAGGTATTCGATACTGTCGCTCACAGTAACTTGCTGTGCAAATTGGATAGAGTGAGCAAGAGAGATACAGATGAATCAATAAAAAAAGGAGGACAAAATTTGTAAGTTGTCACTGGCTTTCAAGATTATAGTATATAGTTAGAATAAATTTATAACTATCCTATATAATATTAATATTTAATTATGCAGAAATATATTCTGAAAAATTTTATAAATTAAATTTTCATCTTTTGTTATGTATGTTGTTGTTGGGGCGGGCATATACGCCTAGACGGAAGTAAAATTTAGTCGAGACTAATGAATTTCCTTGTAAGGTGGCATGTTAGTAGTATGATGTATTTTCTGCATTTCCGACAGTACATTGCTATTTATTATCAATCAGGAAGATGCCTATTAGTGTTTTACAAATAACTCCAGTTGCTGAAATTATGAGGGTAATAATTATTACTCCATTTTGTTCCCAAATCTTTTCAATTTCACTCTTCAGTTCTTGATATTTTGGAATTTTTGTTTGTTCTGTCTCCTTAAAATTGTTAGTGGAAGGAACAGCAACTACAGTTACAAAAGTTTTTCTCACAGATTTGTATTTAAATATTATGTACTGTTTTAATCTATAGTTCTCTCTCATTATTAACTTATCCCAATACGGTGTGGCGTTTCCATTTTCCAGGACAGGTGGTGGTATGAATTCATAATAGGGAGGAACTGTTTCAACCAAGTTATAGTTTTTAGCTAACTGTTGGTGTATTATTTTAGCTAGGTGTATTGTGTCATGCTCTACACAAGCCGTCGTTCTCATGCAGTATTTATTTTCTATAATATCTTGTTGGGATTGCTTGGTCCTGTATAGCAAACATTAACCCTTCAGTCTCTGCGTGGAGTCGACCGTGTTTCAGTCGTAATGTTGATTCTTAGTTATCAACATTGGCATCTTGCAAAGAGTTTGCGCCACGGGATTTTGTATCATTTAAAGGCAATTAAAAATTTTCCAGCAAGTTTAGGGGAGTGTAATCTTAATCTAAACGAAGGAGCAACTGGTGAAGGGGATTCCGACTACTCTTGAAATCATTTCTTAGTTTTGTTATCTGCGTAAGACAGATTTCCTACGTGTAATAATCCCCTCCCCCCTCAGACCTAGGCATGTATAGGCGGTCAACACATCCTTTGGAATGGTGCTTTGGAAATGGTTGAGATTTATATTGATGGTTGAGATTTATACTGATGGTCTGGTGGTGTTATGAGCGGTTACGCACTTGCATAAGAAAGATTGAATCAATCGTCTGATTAAAAGCAGGTATCAACGACACATATATTCATTTGCAAATAATTTAGTAACAAGAAAAAACTAATCACTACAAACAATATAACTTAATAACTATGTATGCTGAATTACTTAAATTTTTGCAATCTTTGATATATGAACAGGATGCATGTGTTCTTTACAATACTATTCACATTATCAAGTCCTCTTGACTTCATTTAAATTACAACTACAGAATTACTTATCGTTTGCAAGTGTGATACATGGATGATTTGCATGTCGTCTTTACAAATCATACATATTTATACAAAGTTAGAATGAAATTACAAATAGAGTTACTCAAACCATTTACAAGAAAAAATTGATATGTATGTATAAATACATTGAATTGAATCAAGACTTAAGCAGCACTACTTTTACAAGATCAAAAATTGAAGCTAATACTCTTGGCGTATATAAGAAGGAATCGACATGGAATAGAAACAATATAAACTTTTGAGAATTGAACTTATATCGCCTTCTTGCGCTGGTGGTATTTAGTCTATTTACAGATTGTTCACCCAATTCTGGCGTTGACTTCCATGTTCTGGTAGTCGTGATGATTTTCTCTTGCTGGCATTTCCAAATTGCATTCACCCCAAAGAAAATTATGAATCTGATGACTTTATAGAGTGTATAAGGAATCTTCTTGGTTGTGTATTACTGAAACTTGAATAAAACGCATTAGTAGCATGTAGATTTAAAAGGTCCACTAGCCACTTGCGGACAAGGCTCCTTCTGATTGATCACGAGCTTTGATCTTGTTGTGAGTCCCTTGAGAAATAGATGAATGGCTGCTGAAACGTCGTTTGACCGAGTTTATATAGGAGACTTTCACATCCTCAGGCAATTGACTAATATTGGCTGGCTTACTCAAGCGTTTTATTTCTCTTCTCCGTGGCACGATCTCTTTATTTTTGATGAGTTATCTACACTCTGTGGATGTTCAAGTTCTTTATTCCTAGAAGTTCTTTGACCCTTTGGGACGTCCTTGTTTCTTTTTAATCATTTTGCTCGCCATCTGAGCAGTGGCCACACGCTCCTTTCAAGCTTCGCTTGTAACAGGTGGTATTGGATTCTTAATGCAGTTCAGTGTTTTTGAAATTTCCAGATGAATTATTTTTCCCATGTTGTCGTGTCTAGTTTTGTAATCATTTTGGGCCAACTGTGTGCAACCTCCAATGATATGCTCGAGAGTTTCTTTGGTTTGGTTACATCGGTGACACGAATCTGTAATTCCAGTTTCTTTTAGGATTATTTTCCTGTAGATTTTGGTTGGTGTGACGCCGTCTTGCAGTCATATTATGAAGTCTTCTGTTTCTGGAAATAATTAGCCGTTCAATAACCATTTAACTGATTCTATTTTATTTATTTTGTTGTTTGTCAGTTGGTTGGGGTAGTTCCCGTGTATTGGTTTGACTTGCCAGGTTGTCATTCTATTTTCTTGTATTGGTTGGGGTAGAGACTCGTTAAGGTGACATGGTGTATAGTTTTTATAACTGGTTGTAATTGCTTGGTGTAGGGATGAGGTATGCGCGTTGTTCCAGAAAAACTTATTGAGGATGTACTTTTGTTGTTCATGGAGTCTTTGATTGGTATGATGCCTCTTCGAACCTGGTTACGTGGGATGAACATTCGTTCTAATGCTGATTTAGGATGATGTTTGTTGTTGCTTGTCATAGTGGTTCTGATTTTCCTCTCTGAATTTTTCAGATCTGTAGTTGACTACGTTATTACGCCAAAGGAGTAGGATAGTATGGGGATGATCTATGAGTTTATTGCTTTCGTCAGATACGTGAATTTAAATGAGTTTTTGTTGTTATTTCCATACTTCTCATGAATTCTTTAGTGGTGTGTTCTTTGACTACTGTGTATTCTATTCTTTTTATTTGCATTACACTCAAGCATTTGTACAGTTCATTAGGTTCTAGTTGTTGTATATCTTGATCTCATACTGTAGTATACGGTGTTGTCTCTTTTAACTTTTCCACGAACAAGGTTTTGTAATTTACCTTCTGATGTCATTGCTAAATTGTTCTATGATTTTCAAGATGTTTTTCAGACATTCTATATTTCTTGCGTAAATTTTGATGTCATCCATCTACATAAAATGTGTGACACTGTATTCGACATTTCTGTTCTTGATATTGAATCCTAAACTGGTTGTTTGAGGATAGTGGATAAAGAGTTTAAAGCTAAGCAAAAAAGTAATCCACTGATTGTATCCCCTTGAAATATTCCTCTGTTGATGCGAACTTTGTTTTTTGTTATATTAGAGGTCTTGCTGATGGTTCGGTTGCTTTCTCTGCTTCTACCTTCGATGTTGGTAAGGACGATTCTGGTGCTCCATTTTGTCATAGTGTTTTTGAAAAACTTTGTTACCACTGGGTGGATTTTGTATAGGTGTAATGTTTAAAGAAGCCAACTTTGGGGTATCATTTCCTACACCTTTCTGTAGTCTATGTATTCTGTAGTTATATTTCGTTGTTTCTGAATAGCAAGGATCATCACGACTTCATCTATTAAAAGTTGTTCTTTACATCCCATTGAGTTGGGTCGACTTCCTTTCTATTTTTCTGCAATTATCTTGTTATTTGAGCAGTGTTGTTGCATCTTCTTGCTAATGCTGGCTGTGACGAGTTTGCAGTAGTTGTTGAGACACGTGATTGGTCTGTATTTGGCGGGATTCTCCGTATCACTTTCTTCGGGTTTGAGGTAGGTGTTTCCTGTACATGATTCTTCTGGTAATATTTCTGGGTGTTGTACGAGTAATATGGTATTGAATATTTTAAGTAATACTGGGTTACTTTTTTATCCAGTAGTTTTGGATTTTATCTGGTCCGGGATATTTCCAGTTGTGGGTCTTACAGATTATTTCAACAAGTTCATTCGCTGATAGAACTGAGTTTTCCATTTCTGTCAATCTTTCTGCCTCTTTTTCTACACATGTAGCCATTACATACTTGGGTTATGAGTGGTCCTTGTTGACCAAATATATGACCAGAATTGTTCAACATTTTCTGTGATTGGGGGTGCTCCTTCTATTGCGCATTTAATATGCGCAGAATTTTGTAAAATCCTTTTTCGTTTTTATTAAACTGTGTTTTCCTTCTTCCTTGCCAAGCTAGTTTTTTACTTCTTTGACCTTCTTGCATGTACATTCAGTCTTTGTTTGGCTGTGTCAATGAGCTCTTCCGTAGTTCTATTTAGTGAATCATAATTAGTGTGATGTTTATATCTAATTTTGCATTTCTTTGTGTTTTTCATTAATATTTTTCCTCTGTTACCTCATAAGTATTGATTCATCCTACCTAGATCTTGCGTAATGGTTTCTATTTTAGCTTCAAGACTTATCATCCACTTGGGTTATTTGTGGATTTGAATGTTTTCCCGATTGATGTTTACAATGGGTTTTCGTTTACACATCTCGCGGGTTGTTAACGCTACAATACATGTCACATGCTTCAAGTCTTTGAGTTTTTCTATTTGGTTTGTAAAGTTTGGTGGGACATTTTCATTCATGTTGTTAGTTTGATGAGCCTTTTGGTTCTGAACAGTTTAGGGATTGCAGTTAGTGTGTCATTTTCACTGTGGTTGTATTTTATGAAATTTTCTTCTAACTTTTCTCTGATTGCAGTGATATCTTTGCTAGCGCTGACTTCTAATTGTTCTTCTGATTCATTTGTTAATTAATTTTATGTGTAATTGGTATTCCTTCTTATTCATTTATTGAACTCATCTGAGTCCTTTCTTCTTGGCTTGCTTCAGATGTGGTTTCTGCATATTGTAGGCCAACTTCGTGTTTGATCTGATCTATTATAGTTTGTGGCACGGGTCTTCGCTGTCTCCTTTAATTGAGAATGTAGGTTTTCCTATCTACGATGTTTTTAGTTGTGATGTGGGTAAGGTTAGGGTAGTTCTGGATGAAACAAGTTCTAAGTGCTTCGGCGTAACCACTTGTGACATGAATTTCTTTCACAACCCGGAAATGGTTTCTGACAATGAATTCATTTATGTCGTTGTTCCATTTGATTCTCCGGCGTGGTTCTGCTGAGGTGGGCACAGGATTATTGTCCTTGGAAGCATGTTCAGCAGTTACAGCCCTGTGGGATGTATTGTGGTTGTTCTGTGTGTCATTTCGCGTGTTGGTTCATACGATGGGGGATCAACACCTGAAAGGAGGCTGTCCCCTGCTCACACCAACTGCAGGCTCAATGGCTGGTGTGTCCGAGGCATGACTTCTAGTTGTAGGTGCCGATGTCTCTGCAAAAGGGGGAGCAAACCCCAGGTGCAGGTGCTAATTTTGGTGCGCCCGAGGTATTTTATTTCCCCGGTACTCTCTATTTCTAGCGAGCGTTCCGTCATCCACAACCTACAGAGGCGTATGGTAGAAAACTAGTAACTCAGCAGATTATTATTGTTATTATTATTATTATTATTATTGTGGTTTTCAAGGGGTATTTTGTGTAATGATTGGAGATGTATTGCTGATTATTTCCTTTTACAGCATCATATAAAATATACATATTCATTGCTCTAAGATTTTGCATTGCGTGATCCATGATTTGAAAATAAACAAGAAACAACCAACCTAAGTTTACTACTGTGCATAACCTCACTTTCATCATTTTGCTACTAATGAATATTTTCTACTGAGTTTTGTGGAGTGTAAAATCTTCACACGGGATTTCATGTAATTTTTTATTCGTTGAGAAGAAATTTCATAACTTTTATCCCACTTACCTGAACATATTTACATGAACAATTGAAAATAGAATGTTGTTTACCTTCCAATAAGAAAACAATTATATTTACTTAAAGAATTATTGAAGGAAGTATTTAGAAGTAGCTGGCATTTTGTCCATCATCCAATGTGCACGAATAAAATTATTTTGTGAAAGGGCTCCAAAATAGAAAACTCTCCAGGTATATTAAATCTTGTATCTACGTTTTTAAATAATTTTTCGCTAGATTATTTCTTATCCATTTACAAAGAGATACTTTTTACTTATACTAGGAGAACTGCTATATATCTCAAGTATCGAACTCTTGTATTTTAGTCTCAGGATACTCTGAGCACCGATAGTTTTTTGCTCATCATACTTTTAATATGTTCTTGTTAGATTTGTGTCTTGGGTGTACAATTGAAAACAAATTTATTGAAACACTATTTGAACTGACATTGAAATGTTACGCTGATTATCAGTAAACTATTTTAGTACTAACTTGTCTATAGTTAATATTTAGCTATGGATTGGGAATTATAATATAGAAAACAGCAGGATATGTCAAATGGATTAAAGAAGAAAAAAGTGACGCATGTCTATTATGAAGCAAATGATGTCAAAACGTAGACCTTAATAGAGGATGTACTGATGGAAATACAGAATTCAGTTATATTACAAAAATGTCACCTGACTTCTTAGTTAGGTCTAATAGTCCAGGAAACTGGGTTGTAAAAAGGGATCTACGCGGAAAGTTTTGCAGGAGAGACGATTTTTCGTACCCATATGTTTTTGAGATGCTAAACGCAAATATGAAGTTTTCAACAAAACGTTTGACTTAGAAATCCCTTTTTGGTCAAAAATTCCGAAAATTTCGATTTTTGCGCGATTTTTTTCAAAATATCAATTTTCAGATAAAAATGAAAACTTTGATGGAATATTTGAAAACAAGGATAAATTTCCCAAAACAATGGTTATAATGTTTTTTGTAAGAGGAACAGATAACTTAAAATATTAAGCGAGAAAGTCATCTCATCATGATTGCTCCATCGCGTCTCTCGTTTCTTTTCTGCTTTTCCTCCCGAGCTTGTGAGCTTATGCAATACATTTCTTGCGTGTTTTGTTTTAGTTATTATAATGAAAGTGTGTTCAACCATTGTAAAATTATATTATAGTTTTCAAAATTTACGTCGCGCTAATAAATGTTCTCACTGACTCTCACGTCAAAGTGTTTTTTGTGTGTCGAACTACTTAAAGCTTTTAGTGCTAATGGTAATTTCGTCAATAGTTTTTGAAATAGTTTAACACTTTAACCGTGTGACTTCTCATTCGAAACATTAGTATTGATCAAGAACTCTATCAAATTTATTTGTAATACTCATTCTCGGTATTCATTGCTTCTTCCTGCGAAAACCTCTCATTGACAAGGGTTTCTTCACGTTGAACAAGTGCTGGAAATTAAGCTTGAATATGTTACCATCAATTTGTTGATAATTAATTTAAAGTCCATACAAATTCTATACCAATTGGAAAAAGTCAAAACAAATTGCCAAAGTTGTAACATGGTTTACAGAGTTCTGCAATTTCGAAGAAATTTAGAAAATGGTATACATTCTTATTCTGTTGACTAATCTTTGTTCGGGATCCTGAGAAGTATCTCTCCCCTTTATACATTATCTTATGACTGAATCCTGTATGACTGCTATTCACTTCCAAGAAAGGTTTCATCAGCTAGATGTTTATCATGCCCATTAATATTGATGTATTGTATCATTTAGTTTCTCTATGGATATATCATGTATGTATTTACGGTGGATGATGGCTGACCTACATGAAACACCTGGTATATTACTTTCGCTATTTCTTACTAGATAAATAAGATCTCATCTCAGATTCTTTATGCAAACGTCGTTAAAGTGAAAACTCAGAAGTACTGGAATTTTCTGTTTCATTCACAAATGGGAGGAAAGGAGTGAATATATTTATTGTGTTTCCTGATTGTTGCCCTTCAATGCAGGGAGAAAATATTTACTTATACGTTAAAATTTACATGGAAATTTGAAATGTTCATGTGATATTGCTATTATGTACTAGATCTTTTCTAAGATATTTTTCAAAATTGAGATTGAAAAGGGATGATGTAGGCTGATCTGTTTACTCTAATATTTGCTCAATCGAGATATAATTGATTAATTGATCAATTACGAAGTAATTGAGATATAATCACATTTTGTTACGTAGACTAGCTACAATTGTCGACACAACATAACTAATGGTAACCTATATCTCAACAGGAAAATTCACGCAGGAATCCGTATTGCGTGTGCTAATATATATTCCATTATAACCCTTGAATAGAGACCAAAGATGTATGTAATTTTTGTAGATCCCAAATTGCAAGGTGTAACGACATAAAAGAAGGCAACAACATTTGTATTCGATACAAATACACAAATCAGTGTAACAGTCTCGCACTAGAACAGACGATTCGCCAAAACGATACAACTCTAAAATCGTTGGTATTTTTGTACAATCATCTCGTAATTAAATATAGCGCTCGTAGTGGCTATTGTGGCACGGAAATAACGCTCACAAAACTTTAAAACTTCATTTTTTTCTGTATATTGGAGCATCATACGGTTTACTGCAATCGGTTTCTTATGTCCATGAAGAGGGGTCTATCATTTCAAATTTTAAAAGTCAAGAAACTGTTTTAAAAATTTGGCAATGAATGCTTTCGAGTCTATTAAGGAATGGACTTTTACAGGATTTCGGAAAAAAGTCGTTCCTTTAAAATTTCCAGTTCGCTGTGAATATTTATAAACAAATCCGTAAAGACTTCAAGTATATATTTAAAAAATTCCCACGTTCCACCGTACAGGGTTTTTTTCTATCGATTTCTTTCGGGTACCTGTAGGCGTCCAATTTTTAAAACTATTTTAGATTTTCAAAAAACATTTCATTCTTTTTTCGGATTTTTTTTGTGTCACGAAACAATTTTTACAAATTCGGTGATGTAAAATTTGAAACATCTCGTAGTGTATTGAAGGATGAACATTTATATGATATCTCTACCAAACATTATCTCATTTCTGAGAACCAAGAATATAATTTTCATTTAATAATATAAGATAATAATTAATGCAATTGAAAGGTCTGTTGCATACACAGTTGACTCACTTGTGGCCATCACTGTATTACGAGTTTGAAATAGAATCACAATTTCTCTTCATAGGAAGTGCGATGTCCCACTTATCATGATACTACGTACCATACTTTATGACAATTTTACAATTTTTCTCTTCCGTGCGTAACCTACCAGAAAGATTTAGTGTTCATTTAAGAAATAATTGCTGTTGTTTTAATGGTGTAGTATTTTATGTATTTTCCACTTCACCGATACAACGATGTGATCTACGAAATTCTCCTAATCAATAAAGTAGCATAAATATGTTCAGATAAGGGATGCAGACAATGATGTAGGGATAAGGGCAATAATCTCCAGTGTTCTTAAATATAGAAAATGTGATGTGAAGGAAAATTTGTTAGACTGAAGGAGATTGTAACTCACAAGATACGTATGAATTTGCGAGAGCAAGAGCCTTGTGATCATTCTTAAATAGCGTATAGTCTAGACCATTTCGCCGAGTGTCACAAAGTTTGCTAAAAATATATTCAAAAATAGATTTGCGTATCAGACGTCTAAACATTTAACTCATTACAGAAGATAGGATTTTTTATCATTAAAAGATTAAACTTAATATGTTACTAATAATCTCAAGTAATTTTTATTTGTAGCGCAACTTATCGTTGGGTCCCGATAATAAAAAACTTATAAGAAATCGGTGCTATTTATGCAAAAAAATATTTTGCCTACGTTCTTCATGAAGTTGAGTGTTCTTAAAAAATTTATAACTACATGAAAATGTGATGAATTTCATCAAAAAACTGATACTTGACTTAATTTCCTACGAAACTTGAATGAAGATTAAGTAATGAATCATTAATTTAAGGACGTGTAAAATTAGTTTAGTTGCTCTCTACCATTATATTTTTGGGTGAATTTAATACGAAAAAAAGACATATGTTGCAGAAGCTTTTCATGTCACGATCGAATTTTCTATGTACATTAGAAATAATGCAGCACGATCGATATTAATTTTATGAAATTTTTCTGTTAGATACGTAATGCCAAAGGCAGAGTGGGACCTCTCGTGTCGTTGTGGTATAGCCAACTCTATTACACTCAGTTCTCTTATTACCTAATACGCTACCGCTCGATTCCGGATGATGATATGGGAGAAAGAATGAGAAATGAGCGTTGTTATAAATGCCTTTTTGTTATAAAGGACTTGTTATTGTATTTATTTGTAAGAATTCTTACGTAAAGTCCACCGTTATTTTCGTTTCGAAACGCGTGTTGTTCCTTCCTTTTCTTTTTCCATTTTTTTCTTTTCTCTCTTCTTTCTTTCTACATCCCATCCTAACTTGCTTGCTTCCGTCCTTAAGTAAAAAAAGTCATTATGTCATACCTTGGAATTTTATGTTTACAGGGAATGATGTTGCAATGGTTTGAATCTTTCGAATAATTAAAATCCCAGTTGATTTCAAATCCAATTAACTCTCCAGAAACGAACATTTAATTTGGGCGATGGACTACTCTTTAAAAGAAATCAACAAAATTTTATATGGAAATACGGTCGGACCCTGCGAACGTAAACATCGGCGAAAACTAAGGCGCCTACGTAGAGAGAGGTATTTATTTTTCTTCGTTTTCGAACTGTTTTTCTCTGTGTGTGATTGTTCGGTGGCGTGTTACATGTGAAGTTGTTGAGATGCAATACTGTAGGTGATATCTTTTGTGTGTGTGTGAACTCATGAAAGTGGTAGCATTAGTATGACACAAATCAGAAACATGACACTCGATTCAGATACTGGAGTGGTTTAAAGAATGACGTTTAAAGAATGACAAACACGCTGGCATATTAGTGTGTCAAACTCAAATTTCCCATTTGGGGTACGAGCTACCCACTTATTGAAATCCATTTGATCAGCTGATTCATTCATTCGAAATAAAATAAAATACAAAGACAAACATATAATATGTATTTTTAGATGGTACATTTGGCCGTATTTCCGTCGAACCAATTTTATTATTACCTCAATATATACTCAAACGCACTACACTAGAACAGTTCAAAATGTAACAATTTAAGTTACTTCAAAATGTACTTCATATTGCGATAACCTTTATCTTTAAATTTCTCACGGACCCTCAATTAAATTTTTTAACCACCAAAGTATGTCTCCGCATTATACGTAGGAACTGATCTGATGGTTTAGTTGGTTGATGAGGATGTATACTCTCGTACTTGTGGGTCCGATTGTCGTGCATGGCGTGGGTACTTTAATATGTAGTCGTCTTATAACAGGGTTTGTATCTAAACATACAAATAAGATTCATCGGCATCGTCTCTTTGCAAACTGTTTGGAAATTTCCATGGAGGCGAGAAAATTGGGAAGAGACTGTATCAAACAGTAGAGAAAGCAAACTTTCTGTTTGTACTATCTTAACTGGCACATTCGAAATATTTCCAGTTTGTTTGAAGGTGTAGATAATAGATTTCGACAGATGACATTGATAAAAAAAACTCTTAAAATACTGTCATGATATCTGGATCTTCTTTTGTAGTTAAATATATCAATTTCCATTCTAAACATGGTGCTCTTGGTCCACTCTTCTGCTGACGACACACGTAAAAGGATGTGTCATTATTAATAAAGGATATCTTTCCAAATTGCGCCCTTGATAAACACTTAAAGCGGACTACATCCGCTAGTACTACGTGTTTACCTATACATTTGAATTGATAGGTGAAGCTATTACGAGTGCTATATAACGAGTGTGAATGATTAGCTGAAGTCACCTTAAGTTTTGTTTTAACGAAGGTCGAAACACAAAAGAAGGCCAATAGCAAATCTTGTTAATATACAGATATTCTTGTGGTGTTGATAGTGAAAGAAATGCGTATTAAAGGTTACAGTCCTTATCTTACTTATTTCATCTTTACATGAGAAAATACTGATTAAACTCTCAAAAAAATTCTAAAGATAAGATATACTGTAATAATAAATTTATTTTCAAAAAGCAGTACAAACTGCGTATGACCACGTGGAGGAATAATAAACTAATTTATTCTCTGGAAGCAAGCAGNAATTCCGATCAAGGGCCCTAAGGCAGAGGCGGATTCAAAAATTTCAGCAAAAGTTCCTAGATAAGATAAAAAGTTAGCTGCGAGTTATAATACTAATAGAATGTGAATATGTTTGTAATTTAACGCAAAAAAATTACATGTACAAATTATTATCGAACTATAAATAATTCTGAGTATAGTGTTTAAAAATCATAAGAATTGAAATAACACTAAATTCACGATTTATTGTTACAATAAACATTCCCCTAGACAGAGCATACAGTACCTGTATAAGAAATCCGCCTCTACCCGAAGGAAAAACGGAGAAAAACCCTGGTCAGGATGAGACTACAGAATTAATGTACACAACCGTGCCAAAGTTGAGTACACATAAAACTAAATTAATATGAATCATAAGACACAACAATCATGCAAGAAAATAGTTTTGGAAATTGTTATAAGTTATTTTAAAAGTACTACAGCAATGGCGTGATATAGAACTTTTATTAAAATCAATAAATTCTTTTAAATTGTAGGAGGTAAGTTTGGTGCAGGAGGTAGTTCTTAACCGCGGATTTGAAGAGATTCAATTTCATAATATCTTTTATATTCTTGGACAGGGAATTATACAGAACGATTCCCGAATGATCAGGTCCTTTTTGGCAAAGAGTGGTTGACACTCTAACTCTTGGACAGGGAATTATATAGAACGATTCCCGAATGATCAGGTCCTTTTTGGCAAAGAGTGGTTGACACTCTAGGGCGATGAATATGATTACTATTGCGAGTATTGTGTTCGTGAACGAAAGTGTTTCGTATAAAGCAAGGGTAGCACTTCAGTAATTCGGTCTTAACAAACACGACCGTTTCATAAATGTAAATGCAGGGAAGTGTTAAGATATTTAATTCCTTGAATAAAGGTTTACATGAGTTTCGGGGGTGAAATTTACAAATTATCCGAACTATCCTCTTCTGAATTCTGAAAGTTTGAATACTCTGACCAGAATTGCACCAGAAGGTAATGCCTTAACGTAAATGGGAGTAAACGTTTGCAAAATATACGCAACGGGAAATACGTGGACTGACTACGTTAACTAAGATTCGGAATGCGTAACACAATTTGCTTAATTGGGAATTAAAATTCTCAACGTGACAATTCCACTAGAGGTTGTCTTGAATATGGAGACCTAAGAATTTTGTATTCGTAACAGTTTTTAATTGTGTTCCGTTTAAGGAAAGAGAAACATGGGGTAAAGATTTTGTGATACTATTGTGAAATGACATAGACACTGTTTTGTCAGTGTTTACAATGAGACGATTTGCATGGAACCAAGTCGAAAGGTTAGACAAAACTTTTTGAGCATTGGCGTGTTTACATAGTAAATTAGTGTCATCAGCAAAAAGAACCATTTTGCAATCTGATGTGGATGATGACATGTCGTTCACATACAATAAAAAGAGTATAGGGCCGAGAATTGATCCTTGGGGTACTCCGCAAGTAAGTGGCTTTGTTTCTGAAAGACAACGCTGAAGTATTTTATTTTTAGTATAGGATATTTCGACCTGTTGATATCTATCTTTTAAATAAGAAGTTAGCCATTGATGTGGAAGTCCACGAATGACTAAAGAATGCAATTTGGAAAGGGGAATTCCGTGATCGATGACATCGAATTCTTTGGATAAGTCAAGAAAAACACCCTGAGGATTTTCTCCACGGTCAAGAGATGTGGTAACATCGTTTAAGAAAGAAAATATGGCGCTTGTAGTGGAAAAGGATTTCCTAAAACCGTGTTGATTATCAGAGAGATTGTTATTTTTTGATAAAAAATCTAGAAGACGTTTATAGAACAATTTTTCTAGAATTTGTGGGAAAGAGGGTAGTAGGGATACTGGGCGGTAATTTCCAATATTAAGTTTGTTTCCTTTCTTGTGTAAAGGTTTTTAACTTAGCTCTCTTAAATATGTTGGGAAACACCCCTTTCGATAAATAACTATTATACATACTTATGAGTGGATTTAATATAACATGGGACGAAAATTTAACAATAAACTCGGGTATATCATCTATGCCTGTTGAAAACTTGTTTTTTAATGAGCTGATGATTCTCGTGACTTCACTGGCGTTAGTTTCGGAAGTGAACATAGAATTGGGTACGTGGGTGGATATAATTGGAGGACATTGATTTGGAAATATTGAGTTCGTTATTTTACCAACTTCTGGGAAGTGAGAATTAAACAAATTTGCGATGTCCTGAGGATTTGTTACGATTTTGACATCGTTTAGTAGAATAATATTTTCTTCGCGATTTTCAGAAGTTGACATGTAATTTTTAACAATATTCCACGGGTTTCATCCGGTTGTTGGATTTTAATACCTGCCTTTCGTTATCCAAAACTTTAGCTGCATAGACTACTTTTCGAAGAATAGTCTTACATTTACGAAAATAATCATGGAATTCGTGTTGTTGGTTATAGAGTTTTGAAAGAAAATATAAACGGCGTGTATTTTTGGAAGAAATTCTTGTCCCTTGGATGATCCATCTATTGTATTTCTTTGTGTTAATTAACTTGCGTTTTATGGTAAAGCTAGAGTTGTAATGTTTTAGGACTATTGAGATAAATACATTGAATTTGTCGTCGGAAAGCATAATATAATGCAGAAAGCTGAACCAGGCAACATATCAGAATTAAATTAAATAATGTATGCAACAGGTAAAGTGGTCACAGATAGAAAAACACAATATAAGCCCAGAAATCGTAAGGTAAATCATAAGAAGTTATTAATACCAGTGTGGAAACATAGATTACAAGAAGAAGTTATAATTACAATATGTAATTATTACTTGATTCAATACTTTGTTATTGATAATCATAGGTAATTTTTTATGTTACGAATACCTTAACCTATTTTTTATTTACCATAATTAATAATAGATTTAGTAAAATATCCATAGTTTTGTATCATCAACTATTCGGGAATTTTTTTTAGATGTACCGGTTAGATATTACATTTTGGAATGTTCTCTTTATATAGATATCCATTTGGTTAGCCTCAAATTTCTCACGTTTTTCTTCCAGAAAGAAATTCAAATATGTAACGGTCAAATAAATTACGTATTTTTGATCTCATAGGAGAAACTACTGAACAATAAATCCAGTGAAAAGAATCTGAAATCATTTTCGTGAATTTTTAATATTTCTTTTCACTTGCATACTTGTTTTCGTATCATCTTCAGGATCGTTTGAAGATCGTGTAAAAAAGGAATGGGAAAGTGTTACTTTAATAAACATAGAATAAGCGAGTAATTACATTTGGAGTACAGGAAAGTGGTCTTTAAAAACAGTTCAAAATTAACAATTTGATGATACCAAATGAACTGTAGCGTGTTAATGTCTGACAAGGTAAACTTCTAATTGAAGCTGAGCGCGCGGCGTCCGGCAGCAGCTCGTTGAGTGGTCGTTCGCGAGTCCCGCGCCGCACCAGCCACCGACGTCCGCGACTCCCCGCCGGCTGCTGTATGTTGCGCGGCGGCGTCTCCAACACCGGCGGCACCATCGCCGGTTCCATGTGCTTGAGCTTCCCGGGCCACCGCTCGCGCATGCGCCGTTCGACCGTCGCTCCCGTGACAACGACGTCAGGGGGGGCGGCGGGACGGGCAATGGTGGGTCGGACGTCGACGAGGCCGACGGCGGCTGCGGGACGGGCGGCACGCGGGAGCGGAGCTTACGAAGGCGGAGCACGGGGGATTGGAGCGCGGAGGAGCGGAGCTTACGAAGGTGGCGCGCGGGGTAACGGAGCGCGGGGAAACGGAGCGCGGGGGAGCGGAGCGCGCGGGAGCGGTGTTCGCGCGAGTGGTGCGCGCGGGAGCGGTGCGCAGACGAGGCCTGCGCGCCGTACGTCCCGAACGCACCGCACGGAGCCAGTCCGCGGCTCATTGACAGTGCGGCAGCGGTCGCGCGCGAGCAGACTGCGACTCCGGCGACTCAGGCAGCAAAAGCGACTAGAGGCGCAGCGGGAGGTGAACCGCGGCGTGGAGGAATCAGTGTCCGTCAGCGAGAAAGACGAAGACGACATGAAGTCTGCGACGACGGGCAAGTCATCGACGGCAGGCGGCATGCTGTCTGCTCCGCAGACGGCTACATCGCGGACATCGACGGGCAGCGGCGCGGCGGGTGATCCGGCGTCGCTGGAGGCGCGCATCGCCGCCTTCAAGGCGGACCCGGCGCTTATGGAGGTGGCGACGCGCTTCGTGACGGAGGTGTTGGAGCGGGCCAAAGAGGAGGCGTCGAAACGCCTACGAGAGCGCGACGGCGCTGCCCCGCAGGTGAGCCGGCACGCCACGCGATGCTTACAGCGCGGCACTCGCGCCTGCCACGCGCCCCCGACCCACTGTCCTCCCTACCCACGTGTCTCCACTTGTCGACTGTATGATAACACTCACTCGCGGAGGTGATTTTTTACTTCTGTCTTCTTTGTCGCAATGGCAGGGATTGGATGCTGTTTTCCAGATTATCATCAGTGCTGAATAGTTAATAGTTATTTCCTGAACCTGACAATATGTCTCAATGCTCTAGATACATAAATTCATGTTACGACTGACTCCTACAGTAGAAAGCGATTTTGGATGAATTTTCTACATCCTAAACAAATATTTTTAAGTTTTAAAAAAATTGAATTTGATGTTTCCTCATTTTCTAAGTTATTATGTATTTTGTTTTCTTATTTGATTATATTTCTCTTTAAGAGACATTCACCGGCATGAGTGATAAACTGAAGAGGAAAAATTTCCGAAGTATAATTTTCGATTTAAATGCATATTTTACTTAACGGTTTGAAAGACGTCTCCAATTCCTTAATTCTTATGCGATACTGCAATACAGGACATGAGCCCTGGATTGACGCAGTTCGAAAAAGCAATGATAATAAATTTAATTTTAATAATTAGTGTAATCGGAGTGTCTGTTTTCATTAGAATATTTTAAAATACATTCATTTGAAAGATGCATTTTTTAACTCTTCAAAATATTTATTCGTCACTATTTTCCTCCAGTGACATGAACAGGATATTCATTATCTCCTTTAGTAACAAACTCTCGTATCGTGAATATGAAATATGGTGCTTATCATGTAATATAATAACTATATAATTGCCATTAATTTCATTTTTCATGAGAAGTATTCTGATATATAGCCCTAATTTTACATTCAGTTAATTATCTAAATTATTTTGCTTATGTGATATGTTAGAGTAATTTATGGGATACTGAACAAATCAGAAAGCGCGTAGTCAAGTATTTAATTTTACGATATTAAGGATTGCAAATACCAAGAACGAACAAAATTTTTACTGTAATAATAGCTGTTTCAATAATAATAGCTGAATCTAGAGACATTTACTAAAATACTTGATTTTTTATTCCTGTTTGTTTCCTGGGTATGGCGTTACTTCTAAGAATTCCGTAATTTTTATCAAATTAAAACCAGGTTTAATATTTCATACAACTCATGTATGTACATATGTCAATTCCTTTGTAATTATGTTACTTTTTTAAACCTTTGATTAGTCAACGTTAGATTTGTGAATGTTAGAACTCATAGTTTTCAAAGTATTCGTTATAAATTAAAATCAAATATGAAATCTATTTGTACTTTTATTGTACTTATGGATTTACCCTCAATGAATGTATTTAAGAAAATTTAGAAGAATTAATATTGTGACATTATTTTCTTCAAATTTTCGAAATAGCATGACGTTTTGGTCAGATACTTGTATTATATACAATTCACCAAGTTGAGAATGATGTAATTAATTACATTAATAAATATGTAGTTTATGATAACTTTTATGAAGTATTCTCCAGAAGAAGAAAAAAAAAACGATTTCATAAGACATTTTTCTTCTTCATATGTTGAAATACTTTTTCTAAAATTGTTTACAAGCATGCATAAGCATATGCGCTTGAAACTTTTAGCTTACATTTTGTAACATGTTTTAATCGTCAATTAAATTTTTCTTTGTAAAAGGGGATGCCGCCGTTAAAAAAACCTGTCAGTCCTTCAAGTCGAAAAAGTGAAAAGTCAAGATAGTATGAAGTAAAGAGTTGGCCAGCTAGAATTGCTGTATATCAACGGAAAATACTTTTGATACTTTATAATTTAGACGGGATTACGAACTATAACTGTGCGATGTACGAGATTTTTTGTTCTTTTGTGTATTTTTATAACAGCAATAAAAATGGTTTAATCCTTTTAAAATTGTTTTGATGAATAAATGTCTGAAATTTATTTTACAATAATTTAGAACAGGGTATACAGAAGAACTCCTCTTATCCGGTCTTGGATTAACTGGCCAAACTCTCTGGAATAGATTTTTTTCTCTATAATAATTTTCTCTATAATATAATATAGAGATAGTGACTGATTGATTGTTTGAAGGACCCTTGCTGGAAAGTAAATGGAGTGACGCGACGTTAGATGGGAAGAAGGAGAGAGCGATGGAAGGGGAGGGAGTTCGCCACCTTGACTCCCCTTTTGCTTCAGATTCTATTTTTCAATATGCACATCAATATGCACATATGTCTATTTTTCTGTGAATAAATTTTCTCTTTTTTGTTTATGTTTGTGCGTACACGCAGCACAATAAAACGAACGACTCCATTGTATTCAATTCGTGATAAACTGATGTAATTGTAAACTCTCTTTGAACGAAACTCGATTTTTTACAGAAAATTCGAAAAGTTGGCCGGCCAAACGGGTAACCGGCGAGGGTCTCGGTCCCAATCTGACCGGTTGAAAGACGTTCTTCTGTATACTGAAATGAGAGGAACGTCGAGAAAATATTTTAGTAAGCTGCTACTTGCCAATAGAAATAGTTACACTTAAATTATTTCAGGGTAAAAACGTTCCTTTTGAATGGCGAGAAACAAACCAAAGAATTTTATTTTCATCAAACAACCCAGGAAACTTATGCAAAAACGGAGTGATTTACGAAAAAAGTATATTCTATGAACCACACCAACGAATTTAGTGTCATTAAACGTTTGATGAAATTGTTATTTCTACAGAAATAAATCGTAAATTACAAAAGAATTATATTCTAAGAACCAACGTAATTTAAGGATCGATCATAGTTTTAGGCATTTATAAATCACTCTAGTGCAATTGAAGCGTAATCCATTTCATCAACGTCATAGAACATAAAGTTATATTGAATCGAATAAATACGGACATTATTCTTTTGGGTTGTCATATACAAGTGAATATAATGTTTCCTAGCCTAATACCAGCGAACCATTTTTGCCGTACTCGGTATAAAATCCTTTCGCGGTTATTTTTAAAAGAATCAATCTTAAATTTCTTTGAAACTCAAGTCTTTGTTTTCTCTGCTTCAGTCACTTTAACCCAGTCTTTTCTTCTTACATCCACTAGTACATAACTTGACAGAAGTTTTTATAATATTTGTTGCCCATTGTTTCTATTAGGTAGATCAAATATGAACGAGACTTTTTTTTTTCAAATGTATTGAGCAGAATAACATATCAAAGTACAAATTATTTTTCTACATAATCTTCTCCTTTAGTAATGCATTTTTCCCACTGGATTGGTAGATTTTTAATCCCAGCATCCTAGAAAGAAGAGGGTTGTGTCACAAGCCAATTGTGTACAAAAGCCTGAACCCTCACATTGTCTTGGAATCGTTGTCCTCCTAGTGCTTCTTTAAGTGGCCCAAACAAATTAAAATCACAGGGTGGTAGATCAGGATGATAAGGAGGATGTTCAAGTTCAGTTCATCTCATTTGCTGTAATTTGGTGCAAGTTACGGCTGCAGTGTGGGGCTGAGAGTTGTCATGAAGGAGGATGACGTCTCGAATTGGTGGGTCACGTCTTTTGGAACGGTAGGAAGTCTTTACCCGGTCCAGAAGGTCACAGTAATAAACAGCATTTATTGTGCGATGCTCATGCAGGAAATCAATGTGTAAGATCCCTCGCCGGTCGAAGAAAACTGTCGCAAGCACTTTGCCGGCTGACAACTTGGCCTTGGCTTTAACGGGGATTCCCTGCCTCCGCCATTCCATACTGGCCTGTTTGGATTCGGGTGTGTAATGAAGGACCCAAGTTTCATCACAGGTGACAATTTTGTCCAAGAAAAGGATCCCCTTCCCTGCAAGTTGTGCGGTAAGCTTCTGACAAATCTCCAAACGTCTCATCTTCTGCTCTGCTGTCAAAAGACGAGAGACCCATCTGGCACAAACTTTATGGAACCCTAGATCCTTATTGATGATTGTTTGACAGCTCCCATAACTTATTCCAACTTGTGATGCAACTGCAGAAACCGTCAGACGTCTATCACCTTCTATAAGTTCACGAACACTGGAAATATTGTCTTCCGTAATGCTGGTCCGAGGACGACGATCATGTGTTTCATTTTCAACCCGTTCACGACCTTCCCCGAGCTCTTTATGCCACGCATACACGCGTGCTCTTGACAGGGTTTCATTGCCTAACTGTGCACTTAGTCTTTGCAAAATTTCAACTGGTTTTACACCTTCGTTAGTAAGAAATTTGATAACAATGCGTTGCGCAACAGAAGGATGCACTTGTTGCTCCGTCATCGTGAGCGCTACTGCCAAACAGGCCCAGACCTGCATACCACGTGCTTCCCCAACTCCTGACATCTGCAACAATACACTGTACAAGCGGCTGCCCGTTCCGTTCAAAATTGCGCGCTCAAAAGCAAAAGTCTCGTTAATATTTGATCTACCCTCGTACTTTCATCGTTTTTACGTGGCTGATGTACACTACTCGTATACATCGACTTGTTCAATTTATGGACATAGTATTACGGCATATTATTAATATATGAAAGAATACTGTATATCAGTAGTTTTGAGCGGCAGAGTGACTGGGGAGTGGGCGGTGGTGAAAAATTTCGAGAAATTTTCAGATTTTCAGATTTTCTTCAACTTTTCAATAGTTCACTGTTAATTTGTTTTGAACCATACCGCTTCACAACTATATCACTATTCATAGATCTTATATATATATATATA
>NNCF01131292.1:582650-607722 GCA_002313205.1 Laupala kohalensis | reverse complement strand
ATATATATATATGTAATGAAAGAACTGTAACATGCGATATGTGAATCAATGTTAACTGTTGATTAATTTTCTTTTGAGCGATTTTGATTTTGTGCAATGAAGAAAGAGTGATGTTAAGTGTGAAATCGAAAAAAGACTTTCGTATGAGAATAAACATAACACAATAATTCCAGTGTTTATATTTGATCAGTTCATTTTTTTCAGACATTAGAAACGTTACATGACACAATATGGATTTTTTCGTTTTATGTGTGAATATCGAAATAATTATTTCGTTGCCCGAAACTATTAGTTGATTTATCATTACCTTCATTTAAACATGACCATTTGTCTTAATATTAATATTTAAAAATTATATTCCTTCTGGTGTTTGTAATGCTACTAGTGTTGTATTGTATTTTTTCAATTGCTTGTAAATGCTAATATTAGTTATGAATGTTTCAAGTGATAAGTTTTCCTTGTCTGTATCGGCACTGATCAAATGTTAGTAGTCTTATTTGTGCATATCTAATGGTAATAGAGTTCGCATTTTCGGATTAGTTGTGAATGAAAGCTAATCACAAAGCTGTAACTGTAAAAATTGGTTGATATCCACAGTCTGTAGCAAATATTTGAGCTGAAGTAAAATTTATTGACTTGAATATGGTTACCTTCCTAAACATCAGTTCATTCTTACCGTTCGGCCGGTCGTTTTGTGACTTCTACTTAAGACGAGAATCTTACTCAATTTTGCTTACTCGTCGGGCACCAAAATTATGTAGAAATTGACGTTATAATAATATAATAAATTAATATTGAGAATGATCATGAAGCGATCTTATAAATATCGTGCAACCAAAAGAAAATTGTCGGTGTTTAAATCACATACCAATTTATATACAAAATTTAAAGATTTCACACAATATATAATTACTGAAAAAGAAAAACATAACAATGATATTTTCTTTCTTCAAGCAATTACATTTACAGTTCATCACTGATGTATGATTTAACTCGAACATCACAATTTTATTACCGTGATGGAGTCTTTCCACAGAAAAATTATGGTTTAGTAACTTGTACACTCTATTTACAAACATTTAGAACTGTTTACACTTTTTAACAGTATAGATGTTAATTGAATAAAAATATAGTGGCTATTATCGTGTCTGTCACATGAACTTACTTAAAAGCGAGTTGAACATTTTAAAATTCTAAGATCAACAATTTTAGTTGAAGCACCCAGAAGTTACAACGCCCTTAATATTAGCAAGCACCATCATGTCAGTGACCCCTCAGCCTACTCCAGTTTCCACTGAATAACCACTCCCTGCATAGAGTCAGTCCATACCAAATCTCAATTTTCGAACTGGACATGCTTATAATTTTTTACATATTATAATACCCACTAAAGGGACACCAAAAGAGAATTTTTTTCTTTTGGCTTTTGAGTTAAAGACTTCAAATGACTAAAAAACTCTCGATTGAAAGAGACCGTTCATGGCACCTTATCAACAGACGTGGATTAATATTTATATATGATAGGGAGCTAAAATTGATGTCGTTCTCTTCAAGGTTCAATGGACTTATATTAAATATCAATTATAGGAACATTAATTAATATCATGATTTTTGGAACTAATCGAAAAAAAATATCTTGACAACTCAGAATATGTACCGTCGAATGATTTGACTTAGAATGACCCAAACACTATTCAAAGTTGCGATTGGATCTATTATGTTACGATTGTTATGATCGTACATGATCATTAAAGCATTATTAATAGGATGTTACGTTGAGGAATATTGTGCTCTCCAAGTCTTGTATTATCACGATCTCCTACCCTCAGAGGTCACTCTATCCTCTGCCACACGATCTCTAAATTGTTATTACTAATTATACCGTGAATGAGAATTACGATACTGACCGCACGAGAGTTGTATGAGCCCGTATTCGAACTTAACCGAAAACTTCTGATTCCTGCGAAGCATTTATCATTACGGTAATAGAGGCTTAACTCTTTTCTGTCAGGGAGTCGGAACTTCCGGTTGGCTCGCAGTTCGAAACTAGCATTTCCATCTGGTTGAATCCTTATATATNATATATATATATATATATATATATATATATATATATATAGCTAGTTTTGGAATTCCATTATTGTAATCTTTCTCGACAGTAACTCAGCCAAATATACTACATCCTGAGGTTTATTAAACAAAATTTAAATCTGTTAAAATAGTATATAATTCGCATTAGGAACTATATTTCTCCTCTTACGTTTCCATTCAAGTTCAGTATGGAATTTATTCCTTTGAGTCATATCGCGATTATGGAATGGCAAAGTTCCTTTATCTGATAGCCTATATTATTATTTGATTAATAAGTTAGAAATTTTCTGAGGATATTTTATTTTGTCCTATATTCCAGCTATATGCTCTTGTTGTCGCAAAATATTTACTGTAAAATCGGCTGATGTTCTCGGTCTCTTGTAAGTGATCTTCGGATCGTAAGTGACGAAATATATAAAGAAAAATGCAACTAATGTAACATAATTGCAATTATTATCTTAATTACTAGTCATCAACCTTTTACGTTATACATTTATTGGTACTGTGAAAGCTTAGGGTTTTCAGGAAAAATACGTAAATTACCATTTGCGAGTCTTGAATAAAAATTTAAGTATTTATTTATTTATTTACAGTCACAATGCACATAGTTTAACACATGTATAAATTCCACAGTAAAAGTAATCTGTACGTGAACCTGCAATCTAAAATTGGTTTACAAAAATTAAACTTTGGACTAAATAGGCTAAAATACATAGAGAATACAAGAAGTAACGTAAAACAAATCAAGAAAAATAAAATAGGTAAATGTACTTATCACCTAAAATTAATAGTCACAGCAATAAAAGTTCGAATTTAATAATAAAACAATACATACTGTCATACTTCAAATTATGAATGTCAGTAACATTAAGAAAATCAGACATTGAATAAAAATGGAATATAAATTGAAATTAGTTAGATATATGAATACTTAGGACAAAAATCTAGAGAAATCAAAATGAAATATGATAAATGTTAACAGTTCTTTCAAAAATTGAAATGTTATAACAATACAGAAGATGAAACACATCACAAAAATACACGAGTCACAATTGTACAAAATAAGATTCTGACTAAAATACAACTGACATTGCAAAATCTGTCAAATACCTTTCATAAATTCTTACTAACAAAGATGTACACCGGCACAATCTGGGGTGAAATTAAAATAAAACAAATGTACAATAGTGAAAGACATTTAAATGTTAGGACGAATATTCAATGAGATACGATTTGGGTGAGGTTTATTACAACGCAATGTGACCTTTCAGTTTTTTATAGGCTGAATTTTGAGAGCAATTAGGAGATTTTAGAGCATTTGGTAATTTTTTGAACTCACAAATTGTATCATATAAAGAACTTTTTTCGAACTTCTAAATTTAATGTGGGAGGTCTTACAGTTTTAAACCCAGTAGATTTGTTTGGATCCTACGAAATTTAAAATTAATTTCATTGTAGTGTAACTGGATACAGTTAGATTTATATATTTGTTTGAGGTTCAGAGGTTTTGTTTTTAACAAGTTTACATTTTTATCAGTAATATCAGTAATTATTTTTTAAAATTATATCACTCAATATATTAAGAGGCCTAATATTTCTTTCATACGATGTATCCCACGCTACAATTCCATGTGTGACTAAATCATTAAAGAGCCGATAAAATCATCAGTGAATCCAAACCTAAGATGCCTTTTAATTTGGCAAATACATAGATTAAGCACTTAAGTCTCTTAGCAATACTATTAATGTAAATATCCCATCTCATATGACACAGTTATTTAATATTATATCAAGTTTCAGTTATTTAATATTATATCAAAATTGTGTGGGATACTATCAATGTAGTTACTAAAAGTTATGTAGACTAATTTATCTATATTTAGGGTTTGTTTGTAACAAGACAGTTATAGACAATATTGAGGTAATTATTGGTAACAACCTCAGTTTCGTCTCGTGTATTCTCTGAAACTAGTATTGTTGTATCATTTGCATATGTAGACAATATGGAGCTACGTTGAAAATGATGTTAATATAGGTTAAGAATAATAAGGGATCAAGAATTGAACACTATGGTGCACACGTTGCAAATATTTTTGTATGTCTTTTGATATTATCAATTTTTACAATTTGTGTTCTACCAGTTAAATAACCTTTTAATAAGTCTAATGCTGGACCACGGATGCTGCAATTTTCCAGTTTAGTTATTAGTAAGTTGTAGTCAACTGTGTCAAAGACCTTTGCTAAATTCCGTAAAACAGCAATTACTGGTTTACTTTTATATAAATTGCAATATATAATAATAATAATAAATTTATTGTTATTATTATTATAAAATCTGTAACGCAAGCAAGGTCTGAAGCGGTACCTCTACACTCTCTAAAGCCAAATTGCATATCAGGAAGATGATTTGTACTGTCTAAGAATTTAGAAATTCTTGAAAATAACAAATTTTTCAAAACATTTTGATAAAACTAGTAAAAGTGAAATTGACACATTATACTTATCACATGATTTATAAATTGGTACAATAACTGCTCTATTTAAAACCTTGGGAAATACACCCTTAACCATGTATAAATTAAAATTGTTAGCCAGGGGCTTACTCATAATAATGGAAATCTTTTTTAATATATCAGGACCGATACTAGCATTAAATCCTTCCAGTATTTAATTGTATATTTAATTTATATTACATGCGTTGGATACAGACAAAATAGATAGGTCATTAGACTGTGGCAAGGGAGAGGAAAATGCTGAATTAGTTTGTAACATTAGTCATATATTAGCTAAATTTGGAGCCGTCAGAGCTGAAAAATTAGTGTAATTGATTTGCAATATCGATTTTTTTATCATATTCTTTTCCATCAATAACAACAGAATCAATCTTTCTACTAATATATTTCTTACCCAATTTTTCGTTCACGAGAAACAATATTTTTTTATTGTCATTATCGAGTTTTTAGTCCCATCATTTTCGAAATTTCTCTTTGCTTGCCTTTGGGTAGTTATTTTTTTAGTTTTCCTTTACATAAAATTCATTTTATAAAAACTAGTGAATCAGTACATCAGACTTGATCCTAGTTTACATATTATTCTTATTTTTCCCTTCATATGAAGATTAAGATATGGCATATGATATGTTCACTTATTTGAATGACTTGATCGAAGATTAATCTTTGCAACTTTTATGTTTTTTAGCTGAGGAACAAAACCATAAAAATGAAAGACAGGAAGCTCTACCATAAAATGAGAAAACTTATCCGCTACTTCTGGAATCCCTTTCTTTAACTTTTGCTTACGAAATAAGAACAGAACATGCTTAAAGAGTTCTCCGACTTAAAAAAGTTTTTTTTTCAGATAACTAAAGGCATACTTTTGTGAGATGAAATTTTCGTTTCTGGTTATTGATTTCAGAGAACTTTATTCTAATTTGAGAGAGTTACCTAGGAAGTGCAGATTATTAAAAATGTTAATAATGAATAATACGTTAATAAGTAATGTAAAAGTTTATACATAAAAATGTCACATAAGTTGCACCGTGCCACGATTCTGGACATAGTAATACATAAAAACCTCGAAATTACAAGTAATTGCAATTCTTATTCTGAGGCTGAAACTTCATTAAAGAAAGAAACAACTCTAAAGAGTTTTCTCGGTTATATTACTTACATTCTTGTTATTATATGTCTTTGTAACTGCTAGGTTCAAACCTTGGAATTGTTATATTTCATCATCCAGCATCACCAACTTCTAGTTTTGATCATCTTTCAGTTTCTGTGACACACAGCAGTGCTGAGACCACTTGTGTATATTTACCCTTGTTTACAATTATCCTAATTATTTTCTCATTGGACTTTCTAATAAAATATCTATTGAATCACTATTTTATTACGCAACGCAATGTGGGTATAATAGGGGCTGCAACATTAAGTTATGAAATTTTAAATCCTTGTTTGTAGATCCGTGATTTTCTGACTATGCCCAATTATTGTTAAACTAGAAATAAATGAACGTGTCTCTCAACGCACACTTCATTCACATTATTTCATTTTGATGAAATCAATTAGAAAATATCATGTGTACTTGTTTGAACTTAAATGCAAAATTTGGATACGGAACTCCGGTAATAATATTTCCGGAAACATTAACACCCAAATAATTTTATGTTAAAAAAGGAAGTCACGATAAATTTTGCGAATTATTTTTTAATTTCATTGGTAAATTCGATAAACGTAAAATACAAAATGAAACAATTTTTATGCTCGTTCACACTCACTTTCACAGAAGTGCTTTTATAACGGAAACTTTGTATGTAATGAGATCTGCGTCAACTACTTATATTTCATCGTGAATGAAATTGTTATCTACTCGTTGCGTTTTAGGGTTTTATTTGATTCTCTTACGAACGTTCAGATGGTAATCTGCATCAGAATATTCCCACATTCTTCAAGTTGCTATACATTTAACGAGAAATATAGTTTACATTTTTTCAGTGTGTATAATTCTGTTAACTCGGCTATTTTGTTCCAGGAAAATTCTCCTTGGTATGATTTGCCATTTTTTGTGAAATTTAGCTATTCTTAATTAAGCGATGTTGAAATACTTTCTCAAAGTTGTGAGTTATATATGAAATAAATGAATTAATAACTGAATAATTTTTTGACGTAAAAGCAGTTATAATCTGCGTTTATGACCACGAAGAGGAGAATAAACTAATTTTCTCTCCTGAAGCAAACAAGAGACTGTTTTATCACTGTTATGAGTATTGATGCTAGGGGTCATATATGCTGAAATAATGGACAAAGGTGTTCCTCTCATTGTGGTCCTCAAATTTCTCCCTGAGTCCCCCTAAATTGGACATGAGTCTAAAGAGAACAGAAAAACTCACATGTGAAGTGCGGGTAACTCGCTATAATTAAGAATCTAAAATGGAATTTGGAAATAACATTCAACAAGTGTTTTTATTGAGTTCACATAAGGGTCATTCCATGTCAAGTGGCCTAGAGCTTCCCACTCGACCAGCTTCAAATTTTGCTGAAATTTTGTGTAGCGGTAAATATGTGTTTTAAAGGACGTTCTGTGAAGTTTTAGCTCCTGATCTCAAATATTAGAGGCAGCACAGCCTTCTCTATGGAGTTCCTACCGACAATGTCTCTTCAGCTGCGAAGATTCTGCAAAGTGTCACGCTCTCTCGTAGCTCATCCATATTAGCTATGATGCTGAAATTTGACATAATAAATCAACTTTTTCTAATTTACATGAAAAAATTAGAACTAATGCACGTAAAACAACATACGGTTCACAATTTAACCTCAAAGTGGCTCCGAAATTACTTTGCGCGATGTTTGTGCCATACTTTGACAACATATAACTATAATCACTGAAAGATAATCTGAAATTTGGAGAACTTGTGGTCCTTATGGACTTTGCTGAAAATTATTCCTTCATTGTTTAAGATTCTATTCAGGGTTACCACTGGGAAAATAGCCAAGCTACCCTGCATCCATTTGTTGTTTACTACAAGGATTTGGATGATGAAGAAGTGAAGAGTAGAAGCTTATGTATAGTCAGTGACTGCCTAAGACACGACACAATCTGTCAATGCATTTTTGAGAGAAATTTTGGTCTATCTCAATGGCATTTTGGACATTGAGAAATCTTCATCATATTCACTACTTCAGTGATGGATCAGCAGCTCAATATAACAATTTCAAGAATTTCCTCAACTTGTTTCACCACTAGATTGATTTTGGTATCAGTGCTGAATGGAATATCTTTGGAACTAGCCATAGTAAGTCACTATGTGATGGAATTGGTGGGACGGCAAAAAGGTTGGCTGCTAGCGCAACTCTTCAACGTCCAAGTGAAAGGCAAATCTTGACTGCAGTTGACTTATTCAACTTTTGCAATGAACATCTGAAAGGAATCCCTTGCTTGATTCCGGAGAGTAAATTAGTTTATTGTCCTCCAGGTGGTCATACGCAGTTTGTACTGCTTTTGACAATAAATATATTATAAATTTATTATTATTATTAAAGAATAAAATTCTTCTTTGTTCAAAGAGACAAAATAAGGATGGCTCAAGAAAAAAGATCCAAAGATGAACGTACTATTGCAGGAAGACGAGATAACCATCAATTTGTGGCAATCAATGAAAAGCAGATTCGTGTCTCAAGAGTATCAAATGACACATCATCTTTCATTTCAAATGTAGATCATTCCACTATAATGGATTTTCCCTATGTGCCAGTTGCAAATCTCCAGCCACGACAATATGTAGCCTGCATTTACGAAGAAAATTGGTGTATTGGAAACATTTCCGAAAATATTTCCATTGAAGATTGTGATGCTTTGATAAATTTTATGCATCCTCATGGTGTTGCTACTTCTTTCCCCTGACCCCTGAGAAGTGACAGCTGTTGGGTTTCTGAACAGCAAATCATTGGCATCCATCCAGCACCAACTGCAACGGGACGACAATACAGTTATCCTGATACAGTCACTTTGCAAATCCAAGGACAATTTCAATTGAATTATGATTTGGAAGCATTGAAAACAAATTACTCTAATTGAATGTAGTTTTATGGCTTTGGCTTGGGAACCAACAGAAGATACCCACCCTCAGGCTTGGGAACATTGGCAAGAAACCCATTCAACATAAGGCTTGGGATCCTTGGAAAGATACCCACAACCAGGCTTCGGAACCTGTACTAAAGAGACTGTCAGTGGCTGGCCTTACACGGCTATCGGGCGTGACCCCTAGGCGATGGGGTTACCAATTCTTGATAGGATTGACAAGCTCATAATCTTCAACAGGATTATAATTGCAATTCTTATTCAAAACTGGTAGTGGCAGAGCCACCATGGACCAACGCAAGGATTATGTATATGAAATTAATTTCCATCGCACGGGATAAAAAGTGGCTGTTCAGAGAATTTCTACTGCTATAACTAAAAAAACACCTAAACAAGACAAGGTGATTCTAGTAGAGAAAAATCTACTCTTTCAATTGATATAAAATGAACTAAATTAAATAATTCCCTTTTTGAGATAATTGACTTTAAAAATAGGCCATATTTGGCTTTCTGATGTTTTACATCAAGTTTGTGGTCAAATATTTTCTCAAATATACAAGCTATTAATCTGATACTTTAGCAGTGCAATGTCTTAAGATCGATTAGTCTTGAGGTAAAAGAATAAGTTACTAGTGATTATAGTTGTATAGTTATATGTTGTCAAAGTATGGCACAAACATCGCGCGAAGTAATTTCGGAGCCACTTTGAAGTTAAATTGTGAACCGTATGTTGTTTTACGTGCATTAGTTCTAATTTTTTCATGTTCATTAGAAAAAGTTGATTTATTATGTCAAATTTCAGCATCATAGCTAATATGGATGAGCTACGAGAGAATATGAAACTTTGCAGAATCTTCGCAGCCGAAGAGACATTGTCGCTAGGACCTCCATAGAGAAGGCTGTGCTGCCTCTAATATTTGAGATCAGGAGCTAAAACTTCACAGAACGTCCTTTAAAACACATATTTACAGCTGCACAAAATTTCAGAAAAATTGAAGATGGTCAAGTGGGGATAATTTTCAAAACTAGACCACTTGACTTGGAATAACCCATAACTAACTTATGGAATATCCATTATTCGTAGCTCCATTATTCGTAGCAATAAATAAGAGATTTGTTGTTGTTAAACCATATTTCGTGGAGCATCTGCTCTCTCTCTGACGTAACCGACAATTTTTTTTGTCTCATAGAACATATTCGGTAGTCCAATTCTGCATTTTAAAACCGACTCCACTTAAAAAATGTTTGAATGTACATACCAAAATATATGTACGATTTCATAATTGCTATTTAATACTCTACTTAAGGGTACCTACCCTAATATAACTGCATTGAAGGAAACCATGTCTGAAGAAAATATTTTGTATTTCTCGATTTGAATTGCAAAGACTCACCAACAACGTTTGTTTTGAAAGTTCCTTTGCTGTAAAACTATTCTGGTGCCAAGATAATAAAACTATCCGTGGATGAAGAGGAACAAAATAATCGATGAAAATTCTTGAATGAGTCTTGACTTCTTCAAGAGGAGGAAGGTTCGTGTTGTTAATAGTTTGCGCCAAGTATACAGTTGTGATAAGTGCCGACGCTCAGTGAATTTGAATTCACCGAACATCCGAAAGGCGTTCCGCTAGTGACACGTGTTTCGCCTCTTCAGTATCACGCGTCTCGCACGTCCGCTCTCGTATCCCGCACACTGCGCTGCCCTCCGTTACTACTCCCCCGCCTCCCCCACCAACACACCGGTGGTCGGCCTGTCGACCGTCTGGCCCCACGCATTGCCAGTGACGTCACCGAAGGGTCAGTGCCCACAGCTTCCTGTACCGTGGTGCGCCGCGACGCGCTGGACCAAGGGCGGCTGCGAACGCATGAAGGTGGATGAAGCGGCGTGTTCAGGATGAGCTATGGGCTTGCTCGGAACATTCCAAGGTTCATTGACCAGAAATCAGATTGTGCGCCCCGCGCCATTCGTTTCGGCTTTATTAGTTAGTCAATTAAGCTTTGTGGAACTCTCGTCCTCCCTTACCAGTAATATTCCTTCGCTTGTAGTTGGATTGCATTTGGAGTTAATGTGATTAGCTAAACCCGTAGGAAAATTGAGTTTTACTAACATTCTGTATGTCGATATGAATGTTTACTTTTACTTAGCAGTACTATTTTATTGCCTCCATCTGCTAGTTGTATGTATTACTCGATTTCACAGAGTAAACAGGACGTCAGAACAGTTGGTATAAGATAACATGCAATGAAGCATTACGTAACTAACGTACAATTCTGTACCAATAATGTTTATTACTCACAGACACGTCAGAACTGTCATTTGTTGGGATTCAAGTAAAGTAAAATACTTTTCAAATAAATGAACTTCTTTTCTTGATTAACTTGGCGATGTAACTACAATGCTATTTTCAAAGAAAATTGATATTTGAAAATTCCGCGTAAGACCTATTTGTTGCAGGGTCATTTATTTCATCGTACTACAGTATAAAGAAAAATTTGAATTTTGTTCAAGGGTAAATAGAAAATCTTCAGAACTCACGTCGGAACTTATCGCAAACTCAGTAAATGAAGCAAATGAAAACTTCATGTCTTATGGAGAAGTCCAGGCAATGAGGCTTGCTCTTCTATTCATAACTGTGATCTGGGTGAGCGAATTGGGTGGGAGAGGTGTTGGGCTGGTCGGGAATGTAACGTACCGAACCGACATTAGTTTGGAGTAGGTGAGGGAAACCCCAGCTGAAAACCTCACTGAGTTCGGCCGAGTAGGATTTGAAGCCGCACTCCACCGCACAGAGATGCCGAGGAAGCGAAGACTCTACCACTGGACTGCCGCTGTCGCAAACTTCTCGATTAATGTACACTTTCGAGTATCGAAATTTAACAAATGCTTGGTTATTTTACCTTTATAAAATATAATGACTACACGTTACCTTTGATGAGTTGTATCTCTAACGCCTGCTCGTGTCGGCTGAAACTGGTTTACCGTGTAAACTTGAATGTAGTTGAATAATGTTGGTGAAGAACAGACGTATGTTTATTAAGAAATGATAAAAAATAATCAGAATAGCCATACCCTGTCGAAGATTAGGATTATAAAGCTTTTTCGTTTTCTTGGTTGCGAGTTCTGCTGCCGTGTTGTATTTTAAAACACTGTCGATGTTTGTTAAGCGGACGAAAACTTTATTGTTAATAAAAACTTCGACAGAGTAAACTTTTCGTGTTATTGTTAAATTTGGTTGTTACTTACAGTTACCTATTTACAATACTGAACTCTAGTGGACACATCAGTAGGGAAGAGGAGAGCAAATAAGAATAGTTTTTACTAGTTTCTTAGGTTCGTAGATATACATTTGTATAACTTTAAATTGTTTTAACAAGTTGATTTTTTTATTCTTCTAATAGCTTACAATTGTGTGCGGAACTGCCCATGCATTCTACATTTAAAATGAATATTCACCCGTACTTACAATTTAAATCCTTGGCAAGTTCTGTATTTCTAAAACTCCGTGTCAACTACGATTGTGAGCTCTTGCCTATGTGGTATGGGCGATTTAAACACTTGTAAATGATATGAATTTTGAAAACCATCGTGAAATCATCAATTATGAGTGATGATAAACATGAGTTTAGATGACAATGTACTATATGAGTTTTCAATGAAACAAAACTTATACAGATGACACACCAGAGTTCATTAGTTTCCAATGTCTACGAGGATTCTGAAAATGTAGATTTTACATATAAATATTTTAATATGTCGGAAAATAAGCTCATATTACAGACAATCTTTCAAATTTGCTAAATGACATTATGTAGTTGTCATATTTTGTTTTAATTATGAGGCTTTGTCAGCTTCACTGCAGTAATCGTCAGTAATATGCTGAAACAAATAAATAAATAAAGGAATAAAAATCAAATAAATATTAGCAGTAAAGGTGAACAGAGGTAAATTAAATTATGAATAAAGGAAAACAAAACTATTATGAAAACTATAATGCGAATTTTGTAATTTTTACGGTGTAAGTCATTTTTCATCTTGTTATATGTGTTGAGTTTTGTTCTCTTTCAGTTTGCTTTCATTGAGCTTATCGTTGAATTTTAACCGTTTTACTATTACTTATTCTACATTTTATTTATCTTCGTTCATATTTTCGTGTTATAATTTAACCTTTTATTCCATCACGCCATTATTTAAGAGTGTATCATAACTTTTGCTTCCGAAAAGGTTTTTTATTATTACTGATCCGTGGGACAGCTTATTAATGTCTCCATTACCCAGCTAAGAAATAAAGCAGAAATGAGTAATTTTTATCAACAAAGAATGAAATTTGTTAAATGAGCCCAAATAAAGATATTTTGGGAAAATAAAAAGGACATGAGCATGCTTATGTACATATAACCGCAGTTCATATTTTATTTCTTTCTGGCGTCTTTACAACCTGGAACACTGAAATCGAGTTTTCGTGATGATACAATTCTTTTTTATTTATTAAGGAAGATTGTGTGTAGTCATTTCATGGAAGTACCTTCAGTCGGTGTGCTAAAGTTCTTTCTCACAACACTTTTTATATTTCGCTCCTGGGATAGTCTGAAATCGTTACTCCAATGTCATAGTCTCTTTCCAAGAAGAGAGGTCCTTTACAAATGTTACACAGCGAAATGTTGATGTTAAAAGAGATAACAACTCAGATAGCTCAAGGATGTTCTAATTATGTGTCGTGAACTTCTTGTTTACGCAGAAGGCAGCTTGACGAGTTACATGGGAAATCTCATATTTTAAAATGGCTTGGCGTTTGCCGCTGCTTGTTTTCAAACACTAACCTGGATTTGACTCTTTATAAGAAACGTTTCGTGCTGTATGTATTTTTGTACTCTTCCTAAAATAAATAAAATTACAAAATTAGAAATCACAAAACAAACTTGGAGTATGAAGATGCTCAGATTTGTAGTTGAAGCTCTTTGCTCAACTAAAATTATTGTGTAGTAATTTGAATATTTAATTAAATTTATTATATAGAAATGATCCTTTTGTTTGTTGGGAACACAAAATAGTTATAAATGACATTAATTTCATTTGATTAATTATGAATTTGTACAAAAAACCTTTTTTTAATAACTTTGATAATTGGTGCGGGGTTCGTGTAATTTACCTTACCAATCAGGCGCTCATTTTCGGATGACTTCAGTTAGGAATCCAGGATATGACGTCAGTTTGATGATGCACGGAATTGTATTCTGTATAAAATCAATGTTACAAATTGAAATATTTTTTGAATTTAGTATCTAATAGGCTTCACAGCATGTTCCACGACTTCTCTCTTACGTTTGTCAACCAGTTTTTAAAGACTAATGAATCAATTTGATACTCAACAGTTAAGAGTATTCAATGCATAATACAATATATTCTATGAAATACCAACCTGTTGAGTTTTAATAATCGAGAAAGATTGAAAACTAGTATAATATTTTAACTCAAGTAAACCTTTCATTAAATTGATAACAAATACTACACACACATGCACCAAGATGTAAATTTTAAATTGATGAAGTTATTTATATAATTCCAGACACATTAGTCACTTTATTCAATATTATTGGTGAAACAATTTTTAAACCTTTCGTGTACCCCTAATAAAACAAAAACTGAAATATTTTTTCTCAATGAACATTATTTTTACCTAACATCTAAATTGTAGATAATGTGAATAAATACATAATATTTTGTTATGAAGGAACATATTGAACTGACTAAAGAACATAAGTCTCATTTTATTCCCTGAAAACTGTTAAAAAACATCATGATTTACGAATACGATTTGCATTCGTTCCCTTCAGTTATAAAGTATTTCTAGGAGGTAAACCAGTATATGAGAACGATTCGTCCTGAAATACTTATATGACCATTATGGCTTTGAATCACGGAATTCGGGCGATACGACGTTGTATGTCGCCTCAGGCACGGTGTGGACTCCGCGAATACTAGAACCGGATGTTCCCCTACTACACAGAGACAGGAAATAATTATCAGACTGCTCTTTAGAAGAGTATCCTTTGGCTATGTCTGTCTCCATTCCTCTAATTTTAAATTTCTCAAATGAATGTTTTTTTCTGTTTAATACTGAGGTTCCTTTCTTGATAAATTCAGTCACGATGTTGGGAATCGAACTTCTTGAGGCTTTTTGTGCAAGTAAGTAGCAAATTCTTTTTAAAGGTATTTTACAATTTAATATTTTACACACCATTTGAAGTATTTGTTTCTTTTTTTGACGTCTGCTAGAGTTACATTATGAGGTAATGAGGCAAATGGAATTCCTGCAAGACCATGCAATACCGCTGTTATCTGCTTTCCAAATACTTTTTCATTAATTCATCTGATTCCACTCCAGGGAGATGATAGATGTGTTGCAGCTTTCCATAGTGGTTCAAAATGTTGTATCCATTTGGACCCTTCTTCTAGATTTCTCTAGGAAATTTTGATTGAACGCTTTCATTCGAGTTAAAACAGAGGTATTTATTCCGTTCGATGTATCATAGCTCGAAAATTATTTGTTGCCGTACACAAAAATAGACCAAGCACCTTAATAAAACTCTTTAGATTTTCTTCCCTTATAATTCTCAATCTTTCTGACGAAACATGTTACACAACTTTTCTGCGTTTTAGAAAAAAATCTAAATTTGCTGAATGTTTTAGAAAAAATTCAAAACAAATTTTCTGCATGTTTAAATTTTTTAATGATATTTGTTTTCTTTACTTGCGGAATGGGGAAAATTCTAAATTCATTTTCTTCTCGGATTTTGTGAGAGACGGTGAAAAATGAACATACATTTGTAATTCAATAAATTAAGAACATTTTGGAATAACTTGTTCTAGTGTACTGGAATTTCAACTTCACGTTCAAAAATAAAACACCCAAATAAGGTCATTAAAATTCTACTTTATTTTGTTTTTCAGTTTAATCATGCTCAAATGATAAAGTGTGATATTGCTATTGTGGCTGTAAAACGTATTTCTAGCACTTTCTCATCTATCCATAAAGGTCTTACTGGAATTTGAATGTTCGCTTCATAATACGACCCTCACTGTTTTATAACATCATTTTTCGCAAAACGGAAAACACTAAAATATTATATTCTCTGAGTAATATTGTATATTAATAGCTAGTAATAAAGTTTCATGTATTGTCATGAAAAATTTCATTCATTAAAATAAATTTTCAGTTTCATTACAAATTATTATTATTCTTTTTAACTTCAAACGAAATATGATTCCATTACCTGATAACACTTTGATGGTTAAATAATTTTTTGCCATACATTTTAAGTTGATTGAATTGAAAATCTATTTAAATGATATATAAATCCAACGCATTTCCTGTTTTAGTGAACAGTTTACAAAGTATTATTAATTTTTTATGATAGAATTTTTTGGGAACGTAAGCTTGCAACAGAGTTGACAAGTTTGAAAAATTATAACACAAAAACTTTTTACTTTCTTCCACCTGACTTAACAGTTTAATTGATTTGATCACTGATCATTGAGGATATTACGTTTAGGATATGTTTTAAAATAACGCAATCAAAGTGAGAAAATAAAATTGTATCGTTTCTTGCTGTGAAATAGATTGAAAAATCTTCCAACAAAGTTGGCAGAAAAAAAGTTGTTTTCTATGATACGATGAAAATAACATTTCTATTTCATTTCTCATCAAGACCCTTTTCGCAAAAAGAATTTGGAGGGGGAATAAATCGACACTGACACATGCTTCGCTTTTACAAACTTCATCAGAGTGAATTTATCAAACCTGATTTGACTACTAGACCTCTCCAAAAAACCTTAAACTCTGTCCTGTAAGTAAAAAAATTTATACTAAATTTTTAACTAATGAAAAATTCAGAATATTTACACAATAACTTGATTCTCGGTGAAGATTAATTGTTTTGATTCATTTCTTGGTCGGTATTTCATAATACAAGTTCAACATCATACATTTATATTTTTCTTTTCGTTATATTTTTAAACACATCCTTTAGAAGTCAATCTCAATATGTCACTGAGACACGACAGCTGCCGAAGGGGAGGTTTGTACCTTGGCCTTCGTGAGTGATTGACGAAGCGCTAATTGACCTTCCGCTAGTCATTGACGGCCGTGTACAGCGTCGAGGAGGGAGATGTGTAAGAGTCGGCTTTAGGTGCAACGAACTCCTCGACTGCATTGCTCTCGGCAACTGTGTATCCAACAATTTGCCGGAATAATATTATTTTAAGATCTAGCATTATTCCGTGAATATTATTTTTCGCGAAGTATTTACGAGGGTAGGATGGATAAGAAGAGATAAGGTGACTAGGAACTAGAGGTAGATGAAAATTCTCAATAAATAAATCTCCATTATGTTTTAAAATAATTATTAATCTTCTAACAAAATGTATCGTCCTTTTATAAGAAAGTTAGCAGAAGAAATAGTAATTTAAAAAAAATTATTTCGTACTTTTTAACGATTACTGTGTATTGGAGTATGAAATTGAAAAGTAATGATAAGTCACTTGTCAAATGTCTCCTAGATAAAAAAAGCATGTTTGTTGAGACGTTTTTCAAACCCCAAAAAGAGACAACAAGCGAAACGTCAAATCCAAACGAGAGACGCAAATGCACGGAGAGTTTACGAGGACGAGGGACGGGGGGAGGGGGTTGATGTGGGGAAAGGGGACGCTCCCGCAGGGATCCCAAAGCGATTTGAGGCACTGCCACCGCCGTCACCGCCGTCGCAGATCGATGTGGCGCCCGGCGCTCGGAAATGGCGATGGTGGTGGTAGCAGCGGCGGCGGCTGCGCGATCGCGTCCTGGCTACGCGACGCGACGCACGCGTCCGACCTCTGCCCCGGCGCCGCCGCCACCGCAGCCACCGTCGCTTCCTGACGCCGCGATGCTCACGCGCGTGGAGACGACAGGTACGGGACGGAGAGATTCAATTGGTTGTCTGGAGGTCACAAACGGATGAGCACTCTACCGTTTTAGCGGTTTTACTTCTCTTTGAGAATGAACTACCATTTAAATCTCGTTGAAACCGGAATAGTACTGTTAAATGGAGATTTGTTTTTTCCTCCAAGTAATACATCGAACTGTTCACAGCTTACAGACTTCAAGTCCATATTACAGTATTCGGACAGAACGTTAATAATTTTTACTTTCGAATCCGTTATCTTTAAAACCATTCCCGGAAAGGGGGCTAGGAAAGTAGAAGTACTGGTCATGTGTCAAAGGGAAGATTGATTGCCTTATTCGTACTGATTGAAGCGAGTGTAGACAGCATCCGTATATTTCTCATCTTGGCTATGACGATCTCCTCCTCAAATGAGAGGGTGTCATTTCAATCTCGAGTTTTTTTTGTCAAGTGACGGAGAAATTTTTCAAAAATTCACTTCTTGATTTATTCACATACTTTCCTACAACTATTTAATATTTAGTTTTGCTTTTTACCAACCATCAACCTTGCTTTGAGAAGCTAAGCACAATAAATTTATTTGAACAGGAGGTGCTATGAGAGAGGATTCATCATATGTTGTTGTAAAAAACTAAAAATGATTTTTGATGAATTAATCATATTTAAATCGCTCTCTAGAGATGACTATCGAGGCACTAATCCATTTTTCCCATACAGAATGAAAAATATATATTTTGAATTAAAATATATCATTCTTCTGTATTAGAGACATAGAATGTACAGTAAGAAATGGGGTTGCTGACATCATTAACAAATTTGTGTCAATCTCAAATTATTGATCGTGCCGATATATCAACGCAGACTTACTTTATGCAACAGCTCAATAGTAAAATAATGTTTCAAAAGAAAATTGAACATTTGTCATAATACGTTTAATAAGAGTATACGAATTGTTTTCATTGAGTTATTACGGCATTAAATATAAGCTCTTAATTCCAATTAGTTCAGAATATGTTTTATATTATTTTTATTACGCAGGAAAATATTTTTGGAATTATAAAGTCCCATTGTTGGTATTTTTTTCGAGATTAACCTTTTTTTCATTTCGGGTGGTTGGATGAATAAGTATTGTGAAAAAGGCTCCAATAACCTTGATGTTGGCGAGCCCTAAAGCCCCAATACAAAAATATATTATGAAAATAATTCAATGTTTCAAACGAATATCAAAAAGTCATTTGAGGCTTCTCTCTCGTGCCAGACAACTCTTTTTGACTGAGAAAAAAGTGTCGTTATGATAAATTTGTTGAACTGTTCTTGATCGCTTTACTGATTCTTCAATATGGTGTAAAAATGCGACAGTCTCGTTAAAGTCTAAATGTGTAAATGTTCGGGTTTCTTTTCAACAAAGGTACAAAAATAAGTTCGTAAAAATTAAATGATGGTTAAGTTGAATAGAAATGAAAAAAACTTCAGAAGTCGGAGTTTTTAATGTATGGTTATTAAACATTTAATAAAGCCTTTTACAGAATATCTTAGTACTATTTGAATCCATGATGCAGAATTTGTCCAGTATGTCTGTTCATGATAAAGAGACCTTGCCGGCATGTTCTACGAGAACGTTGGAGGTGGAATCACGTGGATTCCGAATAGCAGAAACCCTCTTCTTCTGTAACCGTCCACCCGCTCCGTCCCACCCAGCGAGCAGCCACTGGCCCCGATCGGAGACCAGTTCGCCTCGCAAGGCAACGACTTGACGTCGCGGTCGCACTGGGTCCTTCGCAACTGTAATTGGACAAAAGGAACTCCCTTGGGAAGAAATCCATTTGTAACAAAACAAAAAGGGTTATTGTCTTCTCCTAGTTGGAATCTCTTGGAAACTACAAATTAAAACGAAACTTACCTTATTCTAAATTTTAAGTCTTCCGATCTTTAAGGACCAAATATCCAGCTGGAAAAACACTAAATGGTCCAAAACTTCAAACAGAACATTTTTATCAATATTTAATTAAGACATTTTAAAATTAATTTTTTATAGTTACAAGTTAATAACCGTAAGTAACCTATGGAAACATCAAATTTGATAGGCAGACGACATGCAGAAATATTTTTTTTTTATCTTGTCTTGAAAATATAAGCTAAAATGAAGGTGAAAGTCACGCGTAGTTATTTAAGAAACGCACTAAAGTATAATATGCAATAATTATATGGAATGATATTACTTATTCATCACGGTCGGATAGTTGAAGACTAATAGTATCGCTGGAGGATATTTTCTGGGAGAAAACCAATTGATAATACTTTATACTTAGTGTCATGGACTTGTGTAATCTATACTAATGATAGTTAATTCAACGAAGTGTCTGTAAAGTTGAAATCAAAAGATACGTGAATTACGGTAAAATTTAGAGGGAATCTTCTTTAGAATTTCTTCCAGTGCAGTGCAAAGTGTGATAAATGTTAGTGGAATATAAGAGTAGGAAAAACTTATCATGCTATCATGATTGCATTCGAGTAGATGTGGAACTTTTGTCGCATAATAATTTTCAAGCCACCAGAAATCACTAATAAAGAGCTGGGTGAAACGATTAAGCATCAATGATTCAAAAGCTACACAAGAGACTTAGAAACATGAGAGGCAAAATTATGAAAACAACACGTGCGAGCACGTTAATCAATTTTTGTGGAAAAACAGAAACTAATTCGTATGCTCGAATTGCTGAGCGTTCGTATATTAATAATAATAATAATGATAATAATAATTGATTAAAAATATGTCAATAGATCAGAAATTGAATACCAAAAAACAGATTTTTGTATGAGCCTTATTACTGTTACTTTCTAATAAATATGGAGACTTCCGTGTTAGTGACGCTGTAAAAACCTTCATGGAATCTTTTTTAAAGTAAATAGCGAAACATAATCTAGTAGAGAAATGATTTTAAAAACTTTTTATATTTTTTTTCTCCTCTTAAACATATCGTTTTACTTCGTGACTCACGAATGAAGAGTGTCTTAAATCTACTCCGGAGGTTACAGTGTATAATAGACCGTAAATGGACCATATATAGACCGTAAATGGAAAGGAGACTGTAGAAAGGAAATAAATTCCCCATAAAATACTCATAAAATAGTGGGCGATCCAAATGGGTAATTAACATTTCTTACTCTGTAGTATGTGGTAACGTAATTGTTACCAAAGCCAATATAAATGCATTAAAAGTAATTGAAAATTGCATTAATATAAAACAGAGGTATAAAAAAATAACAATTTCTGCTCATTATAAATTAACTGTTGAAATTGCTTTATAAAAAGTGAACGTTCTAGAACACCAAATTACAGTTCCCCGTCATTAATTACTCCCTCTGTATGGTCTCAATTAAACAACGAACACTCAATTAAGTAGCACACAGACATTCACAACGCGACCAGAGCTCACGTACACACAATCAGAGGTTCGTCCGAGCGAATCCTGCGTGATGGCCCAGTGCGGCAGCGGTGGCGGTGGGTGCCCATGAGGCAGAAATGGCAGCGAGGGCGGGGACAGGGGCAGACGGCTGCAGTGAACGGACCGCCGCCGCCGTCGCTACTGCCGGAACCCGACACTCCTGCCGCCACTGGCCGTAGCCGCCTCTGCCTCCTTTGCCTCTATCGCGTCGTACGGCTGCTGCTGCCGCCGCCGCCGCTGCCACACAATGGACGAGCCTCTCGGTCCACTTGCGCCTCAGGCCGGTTCTGGCATGGCGGGAACGAGTATCCACCGCCTCCATCACCGCCATCAGCTATGCTCCACCTCCGTCAAACCCTCCATCCTCTGATCCTCCATCAAGCTGCTTTCATACGATCATTCTCAGAAACGTACATACTCGTGGTAGTGTGCTTAATACCCTCCTTCTTGCTTTTGAACTCGGTGTTTACGAATTTTATACGATTTGATGAACACTGTTTAATAATAAGAACGATAGGTTTTTTTGTGGGGCTTTATGGCTCATGTCGACATCAAAGGTCATTGGAGCCCAAGAACGATAGGGATAGAAATTCTAGAGGTTTGGTCATATACATTCATTAGACTACCAACGTTTCTATTTTTATTATCTTCATCGGGGTTCTCAGCAACCACCACAAAACATCATTCACCAAATTAAAGAACATCAAACCATTTAGCATTGCAACCCACAGAGCATTATGTGGTTCTGATAAAATATAAATAAAATTGGCGAGTATATAGGTATGTATACTAACGACCTAAACGCAAATCTCATCCCTTAATTTTGCGTGGTGATTCTTGAAGATGTTATGACTTCAATATAAATGTCAGACTGATATTTTTAACCGTAAGCCAGGGACATTCTCAAAATTACTGTGACGAATCATATTTGTCAGTGTGCAATCGGGTTTTTCTTCAATTTTAATTGGGGTCTTTGAAATAATTGATGGGATGGGCTCTTGTATAATTCCGGTGAGTAAAGCAATTCATTGACCTCCCTGATAGAACGCAAATATTACAGCAAATATTAGATATTCGTATACATTATTTTTATTAGAGTGCAATAGAATGTACTTTGTATATATTGTTGGCTAACTATTAATATAATACCGTATCTATTATTGTACCACTTTTGTACTCGTACGTAGTATCTTGGGGAACGGCGCACGTGAGAGACTTATGCACATTTGCACGAAAAATGTTCCCCGAATAAAAGATTTGATTAAAACAATTGAGTACCTCTGCGTATTACGATTTTGAATGTCTTATCTTCACAGTAGTTCAATGAATATGAATATTAAATAAGAATAGTATTGGCACAAAAGATAGCATCTAAAAAACCGAAATAAATCATTAAAGTAATATGTTTGTAAGTGATCTTTGTTTTGTTTTGCTAGTTTTCTAGAATTGTATTTTACACCACCATTTTCTAAATAAAATAAAATTCGTTATAAGTTGTTTGTTTCCGAACTGATATTCAAGCAAAGAAAAAAATATTGAATGTTATTCTTGAAGTGAAACTCATCCATTCTGTACAATTCATCATAAATGTTTTATATTTGATTTCTACTAAACTTGTTAGTGACGAATATTATCCAAATTTGCTAGTGACGAATATTTTTATTAGCAAGCTGGGCGATAGGAGTATAACGAAAGAAATCGATCTATTTCAAAGCTATTAAAAAAAACTTCCTTATGAAATGGTATGAACACCATAATATGAACAGAACTCCTTGTGTTGCTTTTTACATGGAGTATGGTTAAATATTTCAATAATAAATGGTCGTATTAAAACTTCGCATCTTTTTTGGGGGATTTTTATTTTGTTTATGTTAATAAGTGGTAACTTATTAGGGTTATGAGCTATACTTAGATAAATTTTGTTAATCTAAAATGAGATAAGCAGAGCTGGATTTAGACATAAGCGATATAGGCAATTACCTAGGGGCGCAAGATTTTGGGGGCGCCAAAAGAAAGTGTCGGGGACATTATAACATACGGAAAAAATGTTTGTTCTTTAAAAAATTTGATGCTTTTTTGAATGTTCTCTAAAATATGATTTTCAAGATTTTTTTTGGATCAGCAAAGATTCTCCAAGAATTATAAGAGTTAACTAAGTTATAAGGGTTTTTAGATATGTTTATTTGTGATTTTTAGATATTTATATTATTTATACAATTTTGTAATTTATAATAAATAAAAATATAATTATTACTTTTTATATATTATATAAATATTTAAAATATATGTATATAAATCCGCTCTCAAAGGACACTATATTTACTACTGCCTAGGGGCGCCAAACTTTTAAATCTGCCTCTTGTTGAAATAACTAAGAGTTGATGTTCATTTGCGGTCATAATTTCCATTCCCCGCAATAAAATTACATAAAATAAGCTTGTTGCGTTCCCTTCTTAAATGTTTTTAAACAAACGATTTTTTATTTCCATGAAATGCGAATAAAAATTAATTAATTAGCTTCTTTTCAATGGTTTATTTTTTATTTTAATTTTTTTGCGAATACCAAACGAAGCTTGAAAAGATCGTGTTACGTAATATATTGCAGAGTCACGCTGCATTATTTGATGGAAATTGATAAACCAAGACATTGTGTTGGTATAAAAAAGAGAACAATACGTGTGAAGTCATAATATTACGACGTGATAAACCGTTGGAATAGGTAATTCGTTCGGTGTATCGATGATTGGAAGGCAATCTCGAACCGGTTTCCGAGGTTTACTTCGTCACCGTTGCTTGCGCGTTTGTAACGCCCCTCAGCCACTTCTGCCTTGTTCTCATCTCCTCGTCTTTTCCTTTTCACCTCCTTCTTATTATTTTTCTTATTTTACTTTTCTCCTTTCTCAGCTACACATTTTCGTCTTCCTCATCTTTCTGCGTATTAGGTCCTTCTTTTGCTTATTCTCTTATCTCCAACTCCTCCTCCACGATGTTCTTATACTCTTCTTCGTTACTTCGTTTTTGTCAGTTTCCCTCTGTACTATTCTTCTCCTCTTTCCTCTAAGCATTTCTGCGGTCGATCACTTTTTTCACCAATCCCTGTTTCCCCATTTCTATCTTCCAATTAACAACTCTCCGTCTTCAAGTCTGACAGCATTTTCGTTCAATCCGTCTTCTCTTACTTTCTGCATTTCAGTTTCACCTCACATTGTTCCTTCCCATTATATACCCTCTTTCATAACACCTCTCGCCTCACCTCGTTACAGTGCGCTACAAAGTTCTTATAACTCCCGATGTGTTTTATTCTGATTGAACCCTTGTTACTTTTTTATCTTCACTTCCTCCTGACTCGTTTCGTCTTTGTTCCTCGCAACTTGCGTTCCCAGCGCTGCGAGTGAGGCGCGTGCGAACTGCAATCAGAGGCGACGAACGCGAACTCCACTTATTAATGACTTAGCTCCGCCGCGCCGCCGTTCAAATAGAGCTATTACTAACTTCTTAATTTCGCTCATAAATTACGCGAAGAGAGGTGCTGCCATTGCCCCCACGCTCCATGTTTTCTATCATGTTCTACACAAGTAAGATTTAAACACAAAATACTATGTAATTCCCAAAGAAAGGTAACTACATGTAGAGCTTATGTAGATTTTTGATTATGCAGAAGTATTGCCATTTAAAATATGTTTAATATTTTGTTAATGAGTGACTTTCTCTGAACGTTTATTTTGATTTCTGAAGCAGAACTTAGCGTATTGAATTGAGATGGGCTCAAATACTGAAAGATGTATTAGTAATAAATTGGTAGTAGTTGTAAAATTAATAATGTTGTACTCCCCCTATATAATTTGTAATATATTTTGAACTCACGTTTTCTAGGCGGCCTTCTTTGAAGTTTAATTTGATTTTATAAAATTTTAACTAACTATAATACTTTTACTATCTTTATATATATTTTAGGACCCTAATGATCTAGACGTTGGTGAAGCCTAAAACCCCAATTTATACATACATACATACATACATAT